>LIAE01010445.1:26684-45804 GCA_002287525.1 Diploscapter pachys | reverse complement strand
GATTCGAACACACCTCAGTCTGTTCTGCTTCCGCTCAGCGTTGAAGACATTCCGGCTAGCAATTACAAGAACAAAGCAAGAAAGGTATACAAAATTGCGACATTGAACAACTAATTATAGATCTTTATTGAACTCCCTTAAAAATATTCTCTGCTTTGATTTAGAAAGACCGTTCTCGAAGTTCCTTCTCCGATCTACGACTTTTCTACGAAACTCCTCTTGTCAAATACTGGCTGTCTTTGACATTTCGTCTTCTACACGTTCTCTTCTTTGCATATGCTGTAAGTAAAAATTAAACTAAATTTCAGTTATTGTGAAATGAAGATTGCATCACCATTTAATTAGAAGGGCATTTTTCAAATTATGAAATTTATCTGTGATAAACCAAGTTGTTTCAGATAATGCAACCCGGTTGCGGTAACCGTACAATCAGTGTGATTCTGTGGGTGTGGACATTCAGCTGGTGGTGCGAGAGCTTCTATGTGCTGTATTTGCGATCACAATCTATGCCACTTTCTTTGATGCCTTGGAGGGTGGGAGTTTAAAAATTTGAGATATATTCATATTCCATATCATCATGTTCAAGTATCTTTGAAGATTTTGGAATTTTTAATATGACGCCATAACATAATGATGTATCGCAAATACTTTGCAGACCTTTGACTGTATGGTCGTGCTTTGTTTCCTACTTCTTCAACTATCCCTGTCATTCGAAGGCCCCCTGACAGACCTTCTCGGCATCCGCACAGTCCACCCCTCACGAATTCTCTCCTCCATCTTCCTACTCTATTGGTGCTACTCGACGCTCATCTACTATACCCCAATGTCGGAAGTGTTCGGTCCGCTTCTAATTCGATTCAAGCTGATGCTATTTCGAGATTTTACTAACTTTATTATCGTGGTTGGATTGGTTATGCTCAGGTCATTTTTAAAGTTTTTTTTTTTGTAAAAAAATAACTCGAAAGGAATCGCATATTTTAAATTAATTATCAACAAAAATTTCATGTTTTACGTTTTTTAGCAGCGCAGTAGCAATGTACGCCCTGATCTATCCAGACCGTCCAGCCTCGTGGTCCTCCTTCCGCTCTTCCCTACCTTCCATCTCATATTCCCTCTATTCAACAGATCTGTCATGTAAGCTGATCTTCATTTTTCACTTACAGCAATGATCACCTTTGCAGATCTGACTTCTGATACATGCCGCAATGTTTCCCTCTCCTTCCGCAAGAACCCAACTTTCTGCTCTTCCCATCTCAACCGTCATTCCAACCCACTCTGTCCTGCGTTTTCAACATCAGCGTACTTTCTACTCTTTGAATATTTTATCGTCATCAAGGTAAATCAGTGTTTATAACTATTGCTAAAAATTAAATGTAGTATTGTAGTATGAAAGCTACGTCATTAGAAGAAATCTATATTTCGAATAAAAAAATCTTGAAGGCAAAAGATAAATGTGTTTTTTGCATGAAATTATTAGCTAAACAAAATTTGATTTTTACAAACAACTAGTTTTAGCTCATTCTGTGGCCGATATTGTTCGCCTTCTTCGCAAAAACAGCGAAAACCGTGGACGAAGAGGCTGATAAGATTTGGAAATTTCAAATGTACGCACTAGTTACGGAATTCAGGTGGGTAAATTTGTAGAAAATTGAACTAAATCGATTGTATTAGACTTCGGCCAGCATTTCCACCTCCATTCACTTTACTCGCGCTGTTGTGTTCTTGTTGCTGCTCATCGAAGAAACTGTTCCAGGACAACTCATTCACACATCCTGATGCTCCTATCAAGTAAGGAGGACTTCTAAAAAAATAAAGATGAATAACTGGTAAAATCAGGAAATCTTCCAAAAAACAATCGACACAGGACTTATGGAGACAAAAAGCCATACAGAAATGGACAGAAGATGACGAGAGTGAAGGGAGAAAATGCAGACAGAGCAGTGAGACACAAACAAGCTGCACTGCACTGCAAAAAGCCTATGAACAGGCTGGGAAGCAGGAAGCGAAGAAGGTTAACTTGCTGGAAAAGTGTTGAATATTAAGATGATGATTTTGCAGAATGAACTAGTGGATTACATCAATAGCAATGTGAAGAGAATTGTTCTGACTGATGAGCAGAGACCGTGGGAGGTGATCATGCCTAGGTATGAAGTTACTTCATATTTGAACTAATAAGAAAAATGAGCAAGTTTGTCGAAATTCGATTCAAATAATGACGGAATTTTCTGTTTACAAAACATTTATCGTGAAAGAGAAGTAATCGAATTTTCAGGTACAACCCTATTTTCTATTGTAAACCGGAGAATGAATTTGCAGTGGAATTTGGAGCGAATGTTGATGTCGCAAATGAAGATGTAGAAATTATCTAACGAAAAATAAGAAAATGATAAAACTTTAGAATCTTTGTGAATTGCGTAAGAATTGGAGAAATAGACAGTTGACAGAAATGTGGAGCAACAAGGCCTGGAGACTGTCCGCTATAGGGTATCCACTCAATCCTAACGGAAGGAGAGGTGAGAAGGAATAAATGAAAAATTCGAATAGTTGAAATAACAGGAATCGGAGGCAGAGGAAATCACCGACACTTCGGTGCCAACAGAACATCGGTATATGTGATTGCGAAGGGCAAGAGCAAGCAGGAATGCATGGTAAGACAATATTGAATGGGGAGTTATACATTTAGATTTCACTAATTTTTTATCGTGTTTATCTTTTATGATGAAAGATTTACTGAAAACTTTCAATAGTCCAGAATTACTGTCGATCATTCATAAGATGTTCAAGTGACTTTAAAAATTCAGATTCTAACAACGAACGACAAACAACTGCCTACAGACACGATTGGAGGGAGAATGAATCGAAACGAAAGACTGTCGAAGATTCTGCAGGAAATTGGACTGAACGAGGGGGACGCACAGGTTGGAGATAGGAATGCAGAGAGACGGGAAGAATAATAACTGATCGATTTCAGATGCTGGCTTTGAGGAGAACTGATCCGGCCACGCCCACTCGATTCGAGGCAGGCAGTGCAAACGTGAGGACGATAGCTATGGAACAGGAGGACGACACCGATCATGCCTGGTCCGAGTATGTCGTTTGGCAAGTGCATGTTAGGTAAGAAGATTAAAAATATGGATTATTCAATTCAGAAAAGTGAACAGAGAATAATTAAATAGATGATCGAACTTGGTATAAAATGAAAATCTTAATTACGATTCTCAAGATAAATTTATTTCAATGGCCTTTTTACAAAATAATTTAGAAAGGTTTCAAGAATTGATAGAAAGAGTTATATACTTTCATATCTGATCACGCAATTTAAACATTCGATTTTTAGAAATCCCTCGGCTCAATTGGCAACAAGGGAATTCAGCTGGCTCTCTCGCGGACAACTCTCACAAATTCCCTGGACGCACAAGGAAATCGCTGCGCAATCTATCGATGCTATTTATGCTAACGTATGAAATCCAACTAGTAAAAATGCTGATGAATAAATTATTGTAAGAATTTTGAATAACATAAAACAACACAAACTCACAATTATGTATTGTTTCTGGTGATAGAAAACGAATCGAATCGAGTTTCAATCAGGTTATTAAGAGTTATTCCACGAATAACTAGAACAAGGGTCCGGACAATTGCAAAAGTGTCCCGGATCCGAACCAAACTCATATGGGTCGAATATAGGTAGAAAACACTCAAATATCCTTTCAAAAACGAATTGAAACCTCTGGTCCGGTCTCTTCCTTGAGATCGTCGAATATTACAGAGAATCTGTTTTAAAATCATGTGCCTTGACCAGGATTCAATTAAAAATTCGAAAAATAACCTTGTTAGTCATATCTGACCCCAGTTCTGAAACGTCCATATGAAAATTCGACGAGTTCTGAAACGTTCAGTTTGGAAACGTCGCTGTCTCTGAATCTTATTGACATTGCATATTTATGTTAGAGTGTCATTCACTCGTTCTTCTGTTTTTCCCTTTGTCTCTAACCTCTCCCACATGTTGCTATTCCTTCTATGCCTACTCCCAGTGGTTGTACTTCTCATTCTCTCCCCTCTACAGCCACTGGCCTAATCATCAGCTATCGAGCCCTCTATATTTTTCCAATCTCCCCTTCTGGAGTTTTCTATCTTCGCGACCACTGACCTTCCCTCGAATGGTCTTCACTGTTAACCTCACAATTGATTCGAGTCTCCTGCGTTCTGATGGGACAGTGAATTTCCTAATCTTCTCCAGCTATTGTCACTTCGACGTTGTCCCAATAAGAACTTGTGTTAATCCAAGTTCTGACTGACGCCATACAACTAAAAGCACGACAATTTATATGCGTGAAAGTGCTGATGAGAGAAACAAATTCTATCTTCTGAAAATATAGCGATTGAGTATCTCTTCGACATTGTTTTTTTTTCTGAAAAATACTTGATTTTGCTACATTTTTCAATTGAACTATTCTAAAATTGCAGGGTCGTAAAATTGAAGAACACATTAAGGCTTATTAGAACTATTCGTCGAAAAATCATTTCGCTAAATCATTCAAATGTCACACCCGCCTCAGGTTTGTACAAATTTTATATTCAATAATTTGTCTAAATATTTCAGAAGACGTTGGTAGACTTGCCGCCTGAAGTTCTCCAGATAATCTTCTCGCGTCTGCCGGTTGGAGATTTGGGCCAGATCCAAAGAGTTAATAAACGCCTGCATGCCGTTGCGAATGAAATAAGAAATCCAGCTGGAAAGCGACTGACCTGCAAAAACAGGATCGGGATAGAGGCTTATTTCTTTGATCGTGATGTACCTGAAGACGAACACCAATTGGTATTTCCACTTTTTAATCTTGAAAATTAATCGATTTATTAGTTTCGATAATGGTGATAAATAACAATCTAAGACTTTCAAGAGGTCAATCTATTTGCCATAAAATAATAGATTTCTCTTTCAGAGATTCAGCTCCATTGCCAATATCCAAATCTATGATCGAAATGGTACAGGTAAGATAGTTATTGTCAATAATGAAATAATTTATTCAGCCACTAAATATTATCAAAAGATTATGTCTCTCTTGCGATTTTTCTCGTGATTTATATCTTGACTCAAATTAAAAGTGATGAGAAAAGTACCTCTTTCATTTCTTCATTGTTTTTGAAAAAAACTAGCTGAGGGGGGCAGGGTGCAATATGATATACATGATACAGAGACGCAGAGAATAGTGGTTTATCTCACGAGTACCCCTTCCTCTGTAAAAGTTTTTTGATAGAAAAAAGGGAGTATTTGGATATAATTTTTGATTATTTGATTTAAACCTGGCATCAGAGAAACAAATAGTTTAGGAGATCGACCTAATCTATTCATGGTAATTAGAGTTCCATGTTGTGATAGACATCCACAACTAACCGAGGAGCATATGCGAAACGTGCGTCAAAAATGGCCCAGTATGACAATCGAAGAATTTTTCAAATCGTTTCATGAAAGTAGGCTTTGGAAAAGATCACTGAAATTTCGATCAAATAATTTATTTGCTTTTTTCAGAAATTGAAGCACGAATAAATGAGGTTAAAAGAGCCCGCGAAAAGAATCCAACTTATGTATCCAATAATAAACCAACTACCTCTGTTTACATGGAGCAAGTAATAAATTAAATATTCTAGAAATATTTGCGATGTTCAAAAATAAATTTAGGCATTTTGGACGAAAACTGAAGCCTTCGATTATTTCAAGGATCTACTTTTCTATATTTACTATGAGTATGGCTATGTCGATTCACTAGAATTGGTAAGTGCTTCTATTGACTTTAAATTCGAAATACAGACTATTTAGAAGAGATTATCTCTGGAGACGTGGGAACAAATGAGAGAGTTTTTTGACACTCATGGCTATTTGATTAGGAATAAAACTTCAATTAGTACCAGATTTTGTCCTATCAACATCAATGAATTTTTTGCGTCACCATTCTTTTCTAAAGGTGAGAAGAAATGTATTATTTCCGAAATGCTGTAAAAATTAGTGCAAAATTTATGCTAACTTTATTTATACCGTATTTTCTCTAATAGAAGCTCCCTTCCTAGCATATAGAAAACATTTTTAAAATAAAATTTCGAGCCCATATCTCGAATATCCATGCATTTTTATAACGCATTTCTAAAGATCATTTCGAGTTCTGAGTTTTCAAATTTGACCCTCAAAGGGGAACCTCTATTAGAGAAAATACGGTATCATATTTACTCTGATAATGAACATTATGAAAATTATTACTTTAGGCGTTAAATCTTTGTCAATTGCATATCTCAACGATCTTGGAATTCAGCCGAACCATGAATTATTCAGACATAAAACTGATAAATGTAAGTGTAAACAAGTGCTATTCATGAGGTTTTTTTTCAATTTGATTCATTTAGGCTGAAAAGTTGGTCATTAAACCCTCTGGATATGATAAACTGAAATGCTTCGGACTTGATCATACATTTCTTGCCAACATTAAATATGAAACATTTGATATTTAAATCAATGAACATGACAAATAACTGACTGAAAATTGCTAAAGGTAAATTTTGAAAAACTATTTTTAAATTATCATTATAATTTTTGTTATTTCAGAATTTCTATGAGAATTGTTGAACCAATTGATTTGGAAAAAATCCCTTAAAACTCTACCGAAGTCGGCAATTCAAATTCGAACCGATGGGATAGATTGGATGTTGACAAATCGGCATAGTGAAAAATTCATAATTACATATAAGCAACTTAGAAACCAAGACAATTCTAATTCACATATCATCTTTATCAGATCAGATTATTAAATCCTGTATGGCAATTACTAAATGGTGGAGTCTTTTCCACAATATTTCTTTCAAATTTCATCATCTTGTCTATCTTTAACTATAGCACTGCGCCATTTAGTAACTGCCATCCTGTATCGATTATTATTATTATTATTATTAAACTCTTATATGCATAATTTCATAAGGAAAATTTTCTAAATCCCTAAATCAGAATAAATTCAAAAATCTGTTCCATTAGTGCTAGAGGCTCACTATATTCAACCCACTATCTTTCTATAATCTCTCACCTTTCCCTCTACTATCTCATTTTCCCGCCAATGCCGCCTAGCGACACTGTTCATTCCCTCTCTACATCTTTTCTTACTCCTTAGTTACATTGTTCTCTCTCTTCAACCACTGACTACTGATCATTTTCATCCCTTTTTCCCTGATCAGTGAGTTTCATTTCGCGTTTCCGTCTTGGACGGCAGGTCCTAATTTTCGTTTATCAACTCTTCTAAAATTTTCTATTTTCCTTGTTGTGCTAGACAATAAATAATTGCCAATAGCTTGTGACTGACATGCACCACTCGATAAGCATAACAATGTTACTTTATTTCAAATGGACATAGCGTAAAATTATTGAGAATTTTTTTTTTATAATTTCGAGCGTAGATATTTTTTACTATCAGAATTTGATAAACATCAAAGGAAAACCCACAAATTTTTAATTTCCTTTCCGGTGCAAAACTTATGAAATTTTTTATTCTTAAAAATTAAAATTTTCAGATTTAACTCGTTCTCAACCAAAGTCGTCAATGCAGGGAGCAGGAGAGTGCCCCACCTGTCACACTTCGAATCAGAAGTTGCAAGTCTGTGAACGATGTGGAGTTGAAGTATTATTTTTTGCCAATTATTTTTAAAATTGAAAAAATAACTCGATTGTTTTCTTGAAAAATAATAAATGAATTTTTAGGAAGGCTATCTCGAGAAGGCAACATTGGGAGACGTTCAGATACCAATCGGCGGAAATAATCAAACTCCCGAAGAAAATCTCAAGAAAGTACGGAAATTTTACCGGTTAATGTTGAAAATCGAATGAATTCAGGCCAAATCGTATGCGCGGTGTGCGAACTGCATTCGGGACGGTGAGGCGCATGTCGAGGTCGGGCACACGATCACCGAGTTCACCATTTTGGAGGTAAAAATCCCGATTTTCATCTTTTTTCTGAATCTTTAACTCATTGGAATGAAAAAGTTGAGTAAAGTTCATGATTTTATTTTTTTCTGAAATATTATGATCTATTATGAGAAATGTTTCCTTAAGGATTCAAGGATTTTTTATCATTCACCAAATTTCAGGAGAAATTGGCCCTAATTGTAACGCAACAGGAAAGTCGTCACCATCTAGATGATATTTCCTCCGACGTCCAAGAACTAATTCGCCTCCTTCAAAATGTAGGAATATTTTACATTCTAAAAGTTTTAATTTTCACTTCAATGATTATGCTATATATATATTTTTTAAACCTATACAACTTTTTGAAATGTACACTTTTAGCAAAATGATGGGATGCTGCAGGAAATTGCACAATTTGGTCCCCAAGAGACTGAGAATTTGAGGGCCTACATTCGGGAGGGGCTCAGTAAATACAGGCGGGGGTTTTTTTTTTTTAAATACATTTTTGGAAACTTTTCCAGAAGGCAGATTCTTTTTTATTTTTGTCCCTAAAATGACGATTTTTTTTACTTGACGAAGTGGCGATGATTCCGAAAGGCCAAAAAGTCCGAAATTAATCTTGTAATGGAAATACCAATACTGATTTGAAACTTCTAAAACTTCATTCCGTTACAAACCTAGCAAAAATGTTCGTATATTTGAGATTGGAAGAATTATTGAGAGAAAGCTGCAAATTATTTACAATGCGTTTGAAACACAGAATTTCAAATACTTTTTGATCTACCGACTGAATTTTGCATAATAATGAAATTTGAATATTCATTTGTATACTTTACTAAACTCAGAGAAATAGTACCTAACTATTTCAGCTACTGCTGTACTGTTACAAATCTTGGCGATCGACCACCTCGCTGATGCAAGACTGATTTTCTGAGTGTCCCTCCCTTCCCTACTCAAAAGGCTTCAAGAAACAAGGTCCCCAATTTCATCCATCATTATAATCGAATTCAGTTGCTCCTGACTAAATTAATTTCCTAATTTTTTATAGGTAAGGGAATTTGTGGAAAGGAGGAACTACATTCTCCTATCGTTTTTTTTTCGAATTTTCTTGAATTTCCTTCTCTCCTACCTCCACTTTAATTCATATATTTTATTTGTATCTTCTCAGGGGTTAGTTCAGGGTTTAAGCTGCTTTTTATTCTATTTTACTAGCCTATCTGTAAAATTCTAATTTGGAGATTTTCATTCTCTACTATATCAAATAAAAATCAACTAAAGGGCTCCTAGAAAAAGACACCGGGGACACCAATTAGAAAATGAAAAACTGATCTTTTTCTACGAGCCAGCTAAAGTATCTTTTTATGGTCGCACGAAGGCTATTTTTCCTCGTGCAAACCTCTAATGTAAATTGAATATTTTGTAGTGTTGAATTTTATCTCACCGCTCTATCAGTGTAATTTAAGATATTCAATTGCTAACATATTATAGCCCAATCGTCGTACAAGTTTTAGTTTAGCCGTTTTTATTTCTTTGTATATCATTCTGATGAACTCTAGAAATTTAGTTCAGGTATGTGTGGGAGTACAATACAGTAATTTCTGCACTGCCAACATCCCTGATTTTAGTATAACCTTCGATCGTATTTCTCGGGGTTCCTAATTTTATTATGTTCGGTATTCACGAAAGATTCTTTTTTGCTGTGTTACGTACGAAAAATAAAGAAAATTTGGAACAGCAAATTTACGCATCTAATAGTTAGATTACTATCGTTGATGGATGATTTTACCAACATTACGAGGGCATGCAAGCTTTATAATGTAGCAAACTAAGAGCGAGTGCCAGTAAAAACCGAAGGTTTAACAAAGGAGTATAAACGAGTCCGCAAATCGAGCTGATTTTCACGTATATGGTACAGTTTTTCACGCTGATTCTCGTGGTGCTATCCGTTTTTCACAAAAAAAATGCAAGTAGGCAAAGTTATGTTAATTTCAAATTTGTTACATACCCTATTTCAGAAAAAAAATCATCTTTTCGATATATTGTGTAGAATGACATGGTAAACAACTTTTGTTCCAGGACTTATTCTAGAATGTGCACACACAGAGCTATGAATTTTTTCCTGAGGTCGAATCTTGAAATTTTTCAAGTTACAGTAATCGGCTTTCGAAAAACGGTTATCACCACGAGAACCAGCGTGAAAAACTGAACAAGATATGTGAAAATCAGCCAAATCGACAGACCTCTGTTCCGCATCACTTTGAATAATACTGACATTCACTCTTAAGAAAGTAAAGCATGCATGGCCAGCTTCACTTGTCGATGCTCGTCCCGAAAATAAAAATCAAATTGATCTGGCTCCTTTGAAGAGTGTTAAGCAACTTTATTAATGGAACCATAATTTTCGATTTGTTTTCATTTCACACTTTTTGATAAAAATAAAAATTTATTATTTGTACAGTTTCCATTTGAAAAATGAAATATCAGATAAGAAGGATAATCGTCAGCATGCCACGGGAAGCCGTTCGTCCGTTTCGCAGGCATAGTTACGAGGAAAACTGTCGCACTAAATATTGAATATGGTTTTAGAAAATTTTTCATAGGGTACGTGAGTTTCGGAACTATTTTCATGTGCCTTTAATAATCAAAAGTGATATTTCTTTCAAAATTTAATTTCTTTCTCCTCTTTCTGACTAGAAGATTTCATTTACCAAAGCATACTATACACAGACTTGAGAATATTCGACCCGATGGGTTACTTTTGATGGAAATACCATTGCCGGTGTTCTTGGATTATATCGTCATCAGGATGTAATAGAGAATTAAACAATAACGAATCTAATATCGGATCAAATCTCCCAAATCTGATCATACATATTTTCTCTTGCTTCCGTTTTCTAGTTATTTTTTAACTAAAATATTTCATACCGTAAAACCTGTAATAGATGCCTTGGGGCTTTTAATTTTCAACCTCTCAAAAATAAAGAAAGATTCTATTAGGGAATTTACGGCATTCGTATTTTCAAAGATTAAGCTTAATCTTACAAAAGCATCATCCCATAATCCATTAGACACTATCTAAAATATTAATTATAAAATATGCATTTGGGTTGTTATTAATTTCTGTATTTAGTGACATTTAATTCGTTATTCCTTGATCTAAGTCAACATCGAAATCTCTTTTATAAGTAGAGAAGTCAGGTAAATTTTAAGAAATGATGATCACGGCAACTCATCAAAATAGCATTATTACAAACTCTCAACAAGACAAAATAATTTTTAGATTTTCGAAAATGATTCACTCAGTATAAAATTAATTCATTTTTGTGCAACAATATATTTTTATAAAAGGTAAACATTTAAATGGGTTAAAAATATGACTCACAGTGCCACAATCCTGATTTCCATCTTCGTCATCTGAAGGAATTTAGTAAAGTGCATCGGGAAATTGAAGAACTGATTTTCATAAACACACTATTATAAAATATGCAGATTTGATATTGCAGTATTTGTGCATTTTTGAAAATCAAGTTCTTCTTCCGTTGCAATTAACTAAATTTCTTACTCGGCTCGCTAAATATAATTAATAATTATCCACTAGTTGAAAATTCAATCATTCATTATATCTGATTCTCTTTGTATATATTCGAGGCCTGAAGTTATGTAGTGATCATGACTTGTGCTGATGCACGCGAATGTTCGAGACTCGTCGCGATCGCCATACGAGAATCGCGACCAAGTCTTAACATTCGCTGGCATCAGCACGAGCCATGCCCACTGTTCCAATCCAGATCTCTAAAAGAGTCGAAGGTAGTCTTTTTTTAATAGATTTTTGATTCAATTATCCAATTAAAACCATGGTTACAGCGAAACTTTTCTTACTTACCCAGCATCCCAAAAGGTACACTCATATTCCTGGCCATCGCTGTCTTCTACATTCATTCTCTAAATTTTTTGTAGATAAAAATGCAGAGCGATAAAAAAGTATGAAACATATCCTTGAACTAATCATAGTAGGCAATCTGGAAATGTAGAACGATAAATCATAGGAACATAAGAAATAATATGGTAAAGGATGTTCTAGCCTACCCTCCCCTAACCCTTTACTATTTTTGTATGTTTCTATCGTCCTACTTTCAAAATTGCCTATAAGTAGAATGATGACTCACAGTAAGATCAGTTGCAATTTTATGGATATCAATATGAACTCGGGGATCAGTGGAGCCATACGACAACGCTGAAAAAGGAGAAAATCAATAGATGATTTTTTATCCTGTTTAATTTTGATAAAATTTAGTTAGTAAGAAATTTTGGCCAGTTTCGACATAATTTGGATGAGTTTTACGTCAAATTACATCTTTTAATAAATAGTAGGCTGATTGTGAGTTTATTGTTCGAAAAACGCGAGAAGACTACAGCAGGAAAGATTCACTTTACAAAGATGGTCATAGATTTACTTAGGATAGATCGTTTTCAGAGATCTAAAAAGTTTTGAGATCAGCATGACTCCGATGACCAGACTGATACCAAATTTAAACGTTAAAATCAATGTTGAAAACTGATCTGGCCTCTCTAACCATTAGTTTCCTTTGTTAGTATTAATGCTGCAGAATGAAAAAAAACACGCAATTTAGATATCGAATGTTCCAAATTAACTTATACATTAATAAATTCTCATAAATTTCTTACCGTAATTATACAAGTTCATGCCTTGCTGTTGGCCGTAAACTCTTGGTAGATGGCACATCGCGCATAATGCTATGCAGTTCGCAGCCGCTGTGTCCCAAACGACCATAACATCAAAATACTGTAAAATGCTTGCTATTCACAAAACGAAATTAAAACGAAAATGACATTCAACGATCACCTGATAGCATTTACCGTCGACAAAATCCCAGCCAGTAGGACATTGTGCAGCTGAAATTGTTGAGTTTAGATTTGAAAAACGTTTTTTGCTTGAAAAAGAAGAAGGCATTTTCCTTTATTCTTTAATCGCAATGAATTATCATTGAGGAAGAGTAAAATGATTCTATTTTCTGAAAAACTATTTGGTCGTTTATTCATGTAAATTTGATGTTGATAGTTAAGTTCGGTTAAAAAGAAGTGATAACGCTTTCTTTGTAATTCATACATCATTTTTACAGATTTGATATATGAATTGCAATCGAATTTAATGAATGAATATGCTCTCGGAACATATATAATAGTTTTTTTTCCAAAAAAATGTATTCTTCCAAAAAGACCCATGAAATTTATGGACTCGGACAATAAATTTCCTCTTGAGTTGATAATAAAATGGTTGGCTTGAAAAATGTTAAGACTTACCACATTCAGCTAATGGAGCTGAATTTGCGGAACAGGGATCGGTTGTAGTAGTGGATGCTGCTGTAGTGCTGGATGTGGTCATCGTGGATGTCGATAAACTGGATGTCATCGTGGACGAAGTATAGTCCGATGTCATGTAGGTCGTGATGGCTGTCGTTATCAAGGTAGTGGACACTGTCGAATCTATCGAAGATTCCGTCGTATCGATATTTATTGTTGTTGAGCTTGCTTAATTTGATATTTTACTTTAGACTTTAATGTCGGTAGCCTGAACCGACGATTATCAGATTTTACAAGACAATGTGATGGCCAACTTGTCAAAAAACCTGAACCAGATTGAATTAAACCCATTCTACATTCATTGTGAAGAGAAAAAATTAGGAAAAGCTGTATGTAGCTGACCATTTCAAAAATAGAAAATTCATTTAATACGCGGTGATAATTTACTTGTTCCAATATCGATCTCAGTAGTGGTTGACACATCAGGTAGCTCTATATCTGGGACCGTTGGTACACAGGAACTCGAATATTTGAAGAGCCACAGAAGAATTACGAACTTTATCATTCCGTTGGTAATATTGTAACCTAAAAGTCGATAATTTATTCGTCGAATTTTTGGCAAATTGTAATTTTGAGATAAATTTTTACTATTTTCCTATGGAGATATCAAGATCCATGAAAAGGAAACCTCTGATAGCAGATGCGTGAGAAGGCACAAATTTTAAAAATTCAACAATGAAGACATGTTCGAAGTCTTGGACTTAAAAATCTTCGAAGATGAAGTTGTACTCGTCACTATTTGTAAACGAACCCCCACTCTATCACGCCGCTATTCACTTCCTATGGACTATCACGCATCGTGCTGTTCCTCTTTGTGTCTTTCTCCCTTCCTCCCCTCTTTTTCATATCTTCATTAAGTAAGGAAATAGTTTTTTTTTGGTAAAAGTACTCATTTATTGGACCAAAATCGATCGGGATTTTTTTACGTTGCACATCAAGACGAAAAGATCTTTCCAACCATGTATATATAGATCATCATACTTTTTCTTACTCCCCTCGAAATTATAGCGTTGAAAACACAGACAAACACACTCATGAGAATTACTAAAGAGTAGATGTATGATAAATGAAAGTTAAATCATTAAAAGCGGCATAAAGAACCATCTGAAAAAACGAAATTTTCTGCAACATTTTCATCTTGGGGAAGAAAAAGATAGTCGCGTTATAGAATCTTAGTGACGAACTAGAATGTCGAAGTCCAAAGATAATCATTCGTTTGCGTCTGCTTCCATTATTAGTTCCCTAATTTCACTCTTCATTCGAAGTGCATATGCGCATTCGTCCTTTTTCGCGGCTATCTAAATGCAGATAAGTGATAATGCGTGAATGAAATGCAAGTCAAAAATCAAAAAGTGCTATTTTTAAAATTTTAAAGAAATTGCAAATTATTGAAATTAAATGGGAGAAGTGCTCATAAATAAAACTTGTAAACAAAATGACTATGATAATACTGCTGAGTATTAATACTGTAAATGATGTAAATTTTCAGGTATGTGTATGTATGTGATTGTGTGACGGGAAATGATGTTCGTCTACCTTCTCGTGGTGCTTCCTGGATATCCCTCAAAGGATAACTGAACGACGAGCGACAACTTGATCCATGAAAATCTCAAAATATTTATTCATTTTATTTGAAACAGACAATAAATCATGTATTTATTAATGAATGAATAGTTCAAAAATTAAAGAACGAAGCTTTCATAACCATGCATGCTCTAACATTCTCATCTATGCACTTATTTCTTTCAGATAAAACCACGAAGAATCCTACAATGGAGATGCATAGAGTTAAAGGCGTTGTTCCCATTGCTAAAAGTGATACTATGATCAGGGATGTACGGACCCGAACATTAATTAATGTCCGAGTTTCAATTTTACGAGTCGCGTACATCCTTGGTCGCAACACATTTTCACCAGTAGAATTTATTTGGAAGTGTCACAATATGATTTGGAAGAGTAGCGTTATCCGCCAAAACGTCAAATACGACGCTTCCTTTTAAGAGTGAATGTCAGGAAAAACCAAAGTCTTAGCAAAGGGGTTGTTTCCAGGGGTCCACCGATTTTCAAATATATTGTTCAGTTTTTCACGCTGATTCTCATGTGATAGCCGTTTTTTTTTTTTTAAAATTCGATTACTGTAGCTCAAAGTTTTGACAGATCCGACCTCGGAAAAAAAATTCATAAGTCTCTTATTTCTGGACCAAATTGAATGATTCTTTTTTATTTTGTAGATTTTGAGTAGGAGAATAAAACATTTTTTTTAATTTGTAGAAATTCATTTTGACGGGAAATTATTGATGGTAGCAGGTGGTTGTAGTTACATTATTTGTAGTTTTTCATGGGCTATCTAATGCTGAAAACCCCATTCGATTTGATTCCCTATCGATACTCGTCCCGAAGATAAAATTAAATTGATCTGGCTCCTCTGAAGAGTGTTAAGCAACTTTATTAATGAACCATAATTTTCGATTTGTTTTCATTTCACACTTTTTGATAAAAATAAAGATTTATTATTCATACAGTTTCCATTTGAAAAATGAAATATCAGATAAGAAGGATAATCGTCAGCATGCCACGGGAAGCCGTTCGTCCGTTTCGCAGGCATAGCTACGAGGAAAATTGTCACACTAAATATTGAATATGATTTTAGGAAATTTTTTAGGGTGCGTGATAGTTTCTGGACTATTTTCATGTGCCTTTAATAATCAAAAATGATATTTCTTTAAAAATTTAAACGAATCTAATATCGGATCAAATCTTCCAAATCTGATCATACATATTTTCTCTTGCCTTCCGTTTTCTAGTTATTTTTAACTAAAATATTTCATGCTGTAAACCTATAATAGATGCCTTGGGGCTTTTAATTTACAACCTTTCAAAAAGATTCTATTAGAGAATTTACGGCATTCGTATTTTTACAGATTAAAAAATCTTACATAATAGTCGTCCCATAATCCATTCATCGTTACCTAAAATATTCATTATAAAACGTGCATTTGGGTTGTTATTAATTTCTGCATTTAATTCGTTTTTTCATTGATCTAAGTCAACATCGAAATCTTTTATAAGTAGAGAAGTCAAGTAAATTTTAGGAATAGATGATCACGACAATTCATCAAAATAACATTATTACAAACTCTCAACAAGAAAATAATTTCGAGATTTTCGAAAATGATCCTCTCAGTATAAATAAATTAATTGTTGTGCAACGGTATTTAAAAAAAATAAAAGGCAAACATTTAAATGGATTAAAATATGACTCACAGTGCCACAATCCTGACTTCCACTCTCGCTATCTGAAGGAATTTAGTAAAGCGCATCGGGAAATTGAAGAACCGATTTTCATAAATGCACTACTATAAATGTGGAGATTTGGCATTGCGGTATTTGTGCATTTTTGAAAATCAAGTTCTTCTTCCGCTGCAATTAACTAAATTTCTTACTCGGCTCGCTAAATATAATTAATAATTATCCACTAGTTGAAAATTCAATCATTCATTATATCTCATTCTTTTTATATGTATTCGAGCCCTGGATTTATGAGTGATCATGACTTGTGCTGATGCGTGGGAATGTTCGAGATTTGTCGCGATCGCCATACGAGAATCTCGACCAAGCCTTAACATTTGCAGCTTCAGCATAAGCTATGCTCACTTCCAATCCAGATCTCTGAAAGAGTCTAGGGTACTTTTGCTATAGATTTCTGATTCAATTATCCAATTAAGACCATGGTTACAGCGAACCTTTTCTTACTTACCCGGGCTCCCAAAGGGTACACGCATATTCCTGACCATCACTGTTTTCTACACCCATTCCCTAAATTCTTTATAGATAAAAATACAGGGCGATGAAAAGTATGAAAACAAATATCCTTGAACTAATCACAGTAGGCAACCTGGAAATGTAGAACGATAAATCATCCGAGCATACGAAATAACATGGTAAAAGATGCTCTAGACTACCCTCCCCTCTCCTAACCCTTTACTATTTTCGTATGTTTCTATCGTCCTACTTTCAAAATTGCCTATAAATAGAATGATGACTCACAGTAGGATCAGTTGCGATCTTACGTATATCAATATAAATTCGGGGATCAGTGGAGCCATACGACACCGCTGAAAAAAGAGAAAATCAATAGATGATTTTAATTCGTTAAATTCATCTTTTAATAAATAATAGGCGGAGTTTATTATCCGAAAAATTCGGGAAGGCTACAGCAGGAAAGGTTCGCTTTACAAAGATAGTCATAGCTTTACTTAGGATAGATCATTTCGGAGATCTAGAGTTTTGAGATCAGCATGACTTCGATGATCAGACTGATACCAAATTTAAACGTTAAAATTAATGCTAAAAACTGATTTGACCTCTCTAACCATGAGCCTCTTTGTGAGTAGTCTTATTAATGTCACAGAATAAAAAATACGCAATTTAGAAGTTGAATGTTTCAAATTAATTCATACATTAATAAATTATGAAATCCCTTACCATAATCCCATAAGTCCAGGCCTTGCTGTTGGCTGTCAAGTCTCGGTAGATGACACATTGCGCATAATGCTATGCAGCTCGCAGCTGCTGTGTTCCAAACGTCCATAACATTAATATACTGTAAAATGCTTGCTATTCACAAAACGAAAATGACATTCAACGATCACCTGATAGCATTTACCGTCGACAAAATCCCAGCCAGTAGGACATTGTGCAGCTGAAATTGTTGAGTTTAGATTTAAAAAAGTTTTTTGCTTGAAGAAAAAGAGGTTTTCCTTTATTCTTTAATCATAATGAATTATTATTGAGGAAGAGTAAGATGATGCTATTTTTCGAAAAACGATTTGGTCGTTTATTTATGTAAATTTGATGTCGATAGTTAAGTTCGGTTAAAAAGAAGTAATGACGCTTTCTTTGTAATTCATACATCATTTTTACAGATTTGATATATGAATTGCAATCGAATTTAATGAATGAATATGCTCTCGGAACATATACAGTAGTTTTTTTCCAGAAAACAAAATGATTCCTTCGAAAAAGGTCCATGAAATTTATGGACTCGGGCAATAGATTTCCTCTTGAATTGATAATAAAATGATTGGTTTGAAGAATAGTTAAGACTTACCACATTCAGCTAATGGAGCTGAATTTGCGGAACAGGGATCGGTTGTAGTAGTGGATGCTGCTGTAGTGCTGGGTGTGGTTGTTGTGGATGCCAGTGAACTGGATGTCATAGTGGACGAAGTATAGTCAGATGTCATATAGGTCGTGATGGCTGTCGTTATCAAGGTAGTGGACACTGTCGAATCTATCGAAGATTCCGTCGTATCAATACTTATTGTTGTTGAGCTTGCTTAATTTTATACTTTACTTTAGACTTTAATGTCGGTAGCCTGAACCGACGATTATCAGATTTTACAAAACAATGTAATGGTCAACTTGCCAAAAATCTAGACCAGATTGAATTACAAACCCATTTCATATTCATTGTGAAGGGACAACATTTGGAAAAGCCGTATGTAGCCGACCTTTTCACAAGTAGCAAATTCATTTAATACGCGGTGATAATTTACTTGTTCCAATATCGATCTCAGTAGTGGTTGACACATCAGGTAGCTCTATATCTGGGATCGTTGGTACACAGGAATTCGAATATTTGAAGAGCAACACGAAGATTACGAAACTCATCATTGTTGACAATATTGTAGCCTAAAAAGTCGATGATTTATTCTTCGAGTTTTTGGCAAATTGTAATTTTGAGATAAATTTTTACAATTTTCCTATGGAGATATCAAGATCCATGAAAAGGAAATT
>LIAE01010445.1:1270-26544 GCA_002287525.1 Diploscapter pachys | reverse complement strand
GTCTTTCTCCCTTCCTCCCCTCTTTTTCATATCTTCATTAAGTAAGGAAATAGTTTTTTTTGGTAAAAGTACTCATTTCTTGGACCAAAATCGATCGGGGTTTTTTTACGTTGCACATCAAGACGAAAAGATCTTTCCAACCATGTATATATAGATCATCATACTTTTTCTTACTCCCCTCGAAATTATAGCGTTGAAAAACACAGACAAACACACTCATGAGAATTACTAAAGAGTAGATAGATGCATGATAAATAAAAGTTAAATCATTGAAAACGGCATAAAGAACCATCTGAAAAAACGAAATTATCTGCAACATTTTCATTTTGGAGAAGAAAAAGATAGTCGCGTTGTGGAATTTTAGTGACGAACTAGAATGTCGAAGTCCAAAGATAATCATTCGTTTGCGTCTGCTTCCATTATTAATTCCCTAATTTCACTCTTCATTCGAAGTGCATATGCGCATTCGTCCTTTTTCGCGGCTATCTAAATCTAAATGCAGATAACGCAGATAAGTGATAATGCGTGAATGAAATGCAAATCAAAAATCAAAAAGTGCTATTTTTAAACATTTTAAAGGAATTGAATGAGATAAATGCTCGTGGATAGAACTTAAACAAAATGACTATGATAATACTGCTGAGTATTAATACTGTAAATGATGTAAATTTTCAGGTATGTTTATGTATGTGATTGTGTGGCGGGAAGTGATGTTCGTCTACCTTCTCGTGGTGCTTCCTGGATATCCCTCAAAGGATAACTGAACGACGAACGACAACTTGATCCATGAAAATCTCAAAATATTTATCCTCGTTTTATTTGAAAGACAATAAATGATGTATTTATTAATGAATGAATAGTTCAAAAATTAAAGGAAGACATTTTCATAACCATGTATGCTCTAACATTCTCATCTTTGCACTTATTTCTTTCAGATAAAACCACGAAGAATCCTACAATGGAGATGCATAGAGTTAAAGGCGTTATTTTCCATTGTTAAACAGTGAATATTGTGCTGACAATCAATTTATTTACTTTTACTTACTAAAACAACAAACTGACGTCGAATTACAAGGAATTGTAGATGTTCAAAGATAAAATTTCGTTCTCAAGTCGGCAATTCTTTGCGTTTCAACTACTCAAAACGACAACAATAATTATGATGAGACCGGATAAAAACGGTCAAATTCACTGGGGAATGATAATAAAGAGGTAGAAGATAAGGAAGGAGGGAATTTGAACGGGGGAAGGGAGAGAGGAAAAAAGAAAGGGGATAAAGCTGGAATGACGAGGCTAGAACTGAGCAAAGGGGTGATTGGGGCAAACCGCATTGAGAACATTTTGAAATGGAAATGGAAGTGATTGTGCTGCAAGTGAAAAAGTGACACGTAAAGAGGCAGGAAACCCGCGGAGAAACAAATTTGTCAACGATCAAGGATAATTCCGAACAGCTGAAGTCGATTCATAGAAATCAACTGACAGCAGATCTTAATTATGGAAAACGAAAAAAAAAACTAAAATAAAGGTGAAAGAACACGAAATAAAAGGATATCTGAGAAATTCATCAGATTCTTCAAACACACGATAAATAGATTTTGGGATGACATTAGAATTGGAAAAAAATTGCATTTAAAAATCTGATGAATTTTTATATCTACAAAAAAGTTGAAATTGCAAAAGTACCTAGAGGAAAGGGGCCCAACCGATGTACATGTCCGCGAGCAGATTCTCGTCCGAAGACAACTCGATCAGCTTCGCCACTTGGCCCTCCACACTCATCGGGGCTCCCGAGAAGATCTGACGGTACACCTGGAATGTATCTAGGTGTAAAAATAATAATCCATTTTAAGCTTATGGTGATCTTCATTCCAATGTGAAAAATAAGGTGAAAGTTCAGCATAAATCATATTTCTAGTAAAATTTGAATCAATTTGGTCATGTCCATGAGTTAGCTAAAATGAATAAATTTTTCTCTCAACTTACAGTAGGCGAGACAATATGTCCATTGAGTCTCTTCTCGATGAGCGCGACGCACTCGGATGCGTGGGCTCGGGCAGTGCGAGTTGGCTCTGTTCGTCTGCCTCCGTGCTGAAAAATATGCATGACTTATTTTTAATTGTACAATATGATCATCTTCATTATTGAAAAATACTGCCGGTTGAAAAGAAAACTTTTAAAGAATAGGACACTTGAGGTCATATTGACTCTAAATTAGAGATAATTACAATTCAAATATTAAACCAACCGTCTTCAATTGCTGAGCTCTGGATTCAGTCTGCAGCCATTCCAAAAGAGGGTCGTGCACGAATGTTTGGATCACCTAAACTAATCACATTAGACATTAGTGTCTGTTGTCAATAAAGAAGGAAATGAAGGAAATACATACAGTGAGGAGAGTGATCGCGTTGTCGCGCATGACGCGCAGAGTCACTTCGCAGGTCTTGCGGAACACGCCCTCGACTCCCGCCGGGCCGAAACCGTTGATCATGTTTCGGGTCAGACGGAATGGAACCACCTGAGAATCATAAGATTGTGAAATATACAAAAATTTGAATTGTCACAAAAGGCAACTTGGCAACCACACAAGCCCTCAAATCTTGCAACATAGTGAAAGAAAAGACTATTATTCCACTATTCCTAACTCTATTACGAATGGATGATTGTGGTTGAGGGCTGTGGTTTCCAAATAGCCTCACAAGTGGTAGATTTACAACCCACTTCCTTGACAGGCAAATCCTCTCCCCTGTTGAAGATCATGTTGAAGTCGACGTGCACGACGTTGCCGTCCTTCACGTGCATCAGAATGTTCTCTCCGTGACGATCACCTGAACATGGAATTGAATTGATAAAATAATGCGCGCAGGAGGAATTTATCAGTCCCTTAGATGATTCGACGAGTTTTTGAAAGAAGAAGCAGGATATTTTAGAATAAATGTTCAATAATCTTACCGAGTCCGAGAATGAAGCCGATCATGGACATGACTGCCGAGGAGCGTGCATAGGACAGACGAGCTGCGTGCCACGAACACGAGTCAGACCATTGCTTTCTGAATTATTAATATTCATAGTTATTGCCAAAGAAATAAGATTATTCTCAATAAAAAGTTGGGTGGTCAAAAGCTTAGAATAAGTACACGATTTATGTGTGAAGGTCGATACACCCCCTTATTGTAAGCCAATTTGAATTAAAGTCTGTCATAACTTAGTTTAGTGGGCCGAATATGCAGATAAAATATCATTTAAATTGGTTGGTTCATGATTAGTGCAAATACTAGACTCCATTCATAATGTCTGTTCCAAACTCTAGGCCGTCACTGCATAACTAGTAAAAAGTCCTTACCTGAACCATTCGGCCATGACGAGGGGGAACTGTTTGTAGAAGAAGTTGCGCATTTTCTCGAGTCTCCTCTCCGCGGGCCACGATTCGCTCCAATTGCCGAACCTGAACCTTACTCCCTGCAGTTATTGCCAATCCCCTGCCTGACGTACCATTCTTGGTCCAAAATGAGACGTCTGCCGAGTTTCTCTTCCAGAACAGGCTCCAGAACGCGTCTGTACGGCATCAGGTCGTTCAGCCACTCAACCAGACCTCCATCATTCTGAACAAATAAATAAATAATTCAAAGAATTCGAAGAGAAGAAAGAAGTACCTGAAGAGGAATGACGGTGAATGTCTTGACAGTCAGCTGTCTTCTGCGAGAGTCAGCATTCTGTCTCATCAGACTGTTCATCATCTGCAAAATGAACGCAATTAAAAAAAAATAATAAAGCAATATTTTAGCAAATTTAATTCTAACATTCTAAGAAATGAAGTAAACGCGAATGACATACCCTGTTGACCTGCATGAACCTTGCATCTTTGCGCAATTCGTCCTGTGGCTTGCACATCATCAGAATCGTCCTTCCGTCAGAACTGAGCAGGCCAATTCGCTTCGGTCGAACCAGCGACTTCATCACCTTAATTCAGAAAATGAATAGCCTACAAGAAATACAATGGCGGACCAGATATTCATTGCAGATGGACTGGATGTAGACTTCTCCCAGAGACTCGATCGGACAGGGCGCCGAGGCATTCGCGTCCATCGTGAATTGGGACAGACTCGCAATCTGAAACCATCAAATCATTGCATAGGTTGTCAGATATGAAAAGACATTCTTTTTAGCAATAGATCAAATTTAGGTAATAGAAAATGTTATGTCTTTTAAATTCTCGACTAAAATAACTCACCCTGATATTGTGGTGCTTGGGCAAAGCGTGCTCCATGACTTCAGTGAGCGGAATCATAACAGAAGGAGCGACTCTCTTCGATCCGACCAGACCTCTCCTGGCTGAGGCGGCTCAAATCAGAAATATTCTTCAAAGAACGAAGGATAAATAATATCGTACTGAGTTGCTGCAAATCCATCTTGCCAGCTTTGAAGAAGTCGATCAGCGGAGAGATATGCTTGCTCAGATCCGCGAACTGGCCAGAGGGGAGCTTCATGTTCGCAAGTCTGGAGAACGAAGATTTTGAAGAAAAATATTCGAGAAAAAGGTACTTGATGAGCCACCCAGAGACGTAATCGTACTGGTCGATGATTTCTGCCAGTTTTGGCTGCTTGCGAATCGCCATTTGGTAGATCTTCGAGCATCTGAAAAATAATTAACATAGGTGAAAATTAACACAATTCGGACATTTCGTTATAACATTCAGCGCTTCCACTTAGTTTAGAAAGAATTTTTCATTATCGTTTAGATTTTAAAGAAGCAATAAAATGCATAATGAAATTCTTGACTGACTGCTCATGTCTTCCACTGCTTCCAGATCGATAGACGGCAATGGACTGCCAGATGCACTGATGTGGATATTTGACTAGCAGGTCAGAAATGATGATCTTCAAATAGACTATAATTGAGAAGAAAGCTTAGTTACAAAACCATGAGAGCCTGGAAGACGGATTCGTTCGGATGTCCAATGCGGGAAATGAGCTGCGCGAACGAGAAGTAGAAACAGTACGGGTCCAACTCCTTTAGGGAGTTCAGAATCTGCTGATTCATCTGAAAAATTTCGTTTGAAAGGGGAAGAAAGCATGAGAAAAACTTTATTTCATGGTTTTATGCCGAACAAATCGATACTCCGGGGTTTTTATCGAATCAGTTCTGCTTTTAAAATCACAAAACTTGTATAGCAAATTCCAGTAAACTTACACTTCTGATATCAGTCTCTTCCTTCTCAACCAGTCCCCTGCTAGTGCTCAATTCCGTGATTCTTGCTGTCTGAAAAGTTGACGCTCATTAAAAATCTGATGAAAGCCTCCTTACCTTCGACTCGCTGACATCCAACCAGATGGTGAGCATTCTGGGCATTGCGTGGGAGAGATGATTGCGACCGTATTTGAGTGCATTCGAATAGGACTTGAGGATGTTCGGCACAAGCTCGGTACGGATCTGAATCAAGAATACGAAATTCGACTTCGAAAATTTTCAAATCGAAACTTCGCACATCCCTAATCTGAACATTAAAAGACGAATGATAGCCATGATAACCGAATAAAAGCACTATATAAATCATAGTGAATACGAAAAGAAGAGCAAGGAAAAATAACATAACGAAGAACATCTCTTCTTCATAGTCAATTACTACCTTGAGCTGCTCATTCTGTGAAGACATAGTGTACATGTTGTCGCAGAAGAGCGCGACTCTATGATGCAAATCCTCGCTGGGCACATCCATTCTCTGCAGCGTGTTGTAGATCTGATAGAGATCACTCGAACCGACTGCTCCTGCTTTCTGCATGTACTCCGCACGGAGCAGCTGCGCCTGTAAAATCGTACACACATTTGATAGTCGTGTGATTTTGTCAGATAAAAATATTCTAAACTACTTTTTCTGTATTCTGAAAAAAAAAAATCTATTTTCCTTTTATTTAGACATGAATTCTAACCTCAGCAAAAGCAGTCCTCTCCTCGATGCAAGTGGCCTTGAGGACCTTCTCGATGTTGAGTCGTTCTATCTTGTTTCTGGAACTCGAGCAGCTGGACAGTTGCTCGAAGACCGCGTTCATCGAGGACAGCTGGTCTGTCAACAACTTGCTCAGCAGACTGATCGCACTCGATTGGTTGCCCTGAAACAGAAACGCTCAAATTTAGACAAGATAAAATTAGTAGACAATATTGCCGAAGAGATGTGACTTGATAATGAAATAAAGAAAAGTTCAAATTTCTATCTTCTTGTCAAGGTATAGAGAGATAATCCTGATGTTTCTTTCCATTATTGTTTGATGAAAGTCAAATAAAATTGCCGAACCTTCTGGAATTCGAATCTGGCATGCTCCATAACGACGTCTCTGTGATTGACGTTGAGCATCTTCGCCTCAATCAAGAATGACCACGCAACCTGAAATGACAAATCTCATATCAAAATTTGACTATCTCCATTCTACCTGCAGATGAGATTCCTGTCTGGCCAATCGACTACTCTGCAGTAGCAACTGACAGATGGCCGGCTTGACGTCCCTGTTCCTGTTTGCGGCCGCCTCCTTGATGCCGTTCGACAGAAGCAGGTCGCGACGCACTCGAAGAATCGGTTCCAAAACATTCGCGCATTGCACCACGCAGTCAGAACGGGCCTGCAAAGAGTGATATTGAAATGCAGATGAAGGGAGATTGATAGGAGAAATTTTAAAAATAAGAAATAAACACAAATGAATATCCAATCAAAGAATATGTAATTTTCGTGCCTTCCACTTGTCAAAGAAGTCATCTTCTCTCCCAGTCAATTCCACTTCAGTGCAAGTCGTTGCCATCTCGATTTCTTCCAGAACATGAAGCCTGAAATGCATCAATCACTCATTCGTTCATCTGCCATCCAACTAACTGTGCCACGTGCTTGTAGGCCTGCGTGTAAATGTCGCTCTCCTCGATGGCCATTCCAGCCAGTTTGTTCGCAATTCTGCCGCGAGCCTCGTCCAGACGAGTTCTGAAAATGCAAACGTTGTAAATTATTGAGAGTGAAAAATATAGCAGCGTAATAACTACAATTTTTAAGGGAATTATCTAGATCGAAAAGGAAACTATTTTCCATTGATCATTGTGCAAAAATGTGGTGATCTATTGATAGTTTGTTAATTTGATTTTTATCTAGTTTGTTATCTGATAATAGAACATGGCTCTGAAAGAATAGACATTTTGAAAGCCTATTTTATCAGAATATTGTAAACGCTCATTTACCTGACAGCCTCGATGTCGTTCTGATTGAGCATGTAGAGCAGGGATGAGCAAGAGGCTCCCCAAGTTGTGTCCCTTCCGCTCATCAGAGGATCATGGGCCTGGAATTCAGACAAAATGAAAGTCCCGCTATCGAATTATGAAAGCTGATACATTATTCAAAATACAGATCTGCATATCACTTCAAGTCCTGGGACGATTTTTTTTTACAATTTAGATGTAATGAATGAATAAACAAAAAACGATCCTTCCTACCTCGAGCATGGGTCCCAACTTGCTCCAGTTCCTGAGCTGCCAAACAGCCTCGAGCTGATGTGCATGGAGTTCATTCAATTCGTGGTCGTTCTCATTCTTCCTGTTGGCCTCTGCCTCTGCGATGAACGACTCTGCAGTGCTCAGGGCCAATTGCGGCTCGTTCAGACGGAGCAGACACTTCACCAAAGAACTCTGCAAGATTTCGCCGTTATTTTTTGTAAGAGAATATTTGATGTTTTCGTTATTCTTGAAAAATAATTCGTCAGAAAACATGAAGATCCGAAAACCTTTTTTTTATAATTTAAATCACAAAATATCTTCTTTGACAAAACTCCTTTTCAACTTTCTAACAAGAATTAGTAGACATTAACATTTTGTTCAAGGGAATGCACATTTACCTGCTTTTGGTGCGTAGACTGCGAGTAGAGAGGCAATGCGTCGGTGTAATGGCCACTGGCCTCCAATGCGAGAATGCACTCGTCTGCAGTCGGCTCTGCATTCTGCGCGATGCATTCGAATGCGCCCTGCACTCCATCCACGTTCTGCAGCTGAGTGTAGATTCTCTGCAAAAACAGACGTCATTTAGAATAAAACACATTATTTTTACCTCCAAAGCATAGAAATGCGTTCGATTGAATGAGAATGTGCCGCTCTCTTCAGTCTTGATTGCGTGCTGCTCACACCTAAACGATAAAATGCTACTTTTGATGTCAAAGGCCAAACATTTAGAAAAGAGAATTCTTAAATTTAGCTGATTGGAGGTGAGATGAATTAGGTTTGAAGAAAGGAAACTTGGAGATTATTCGTGAAGTTCGCGACCATAAAAGAAACTATGAGGAAAATGTATTTCCCATATCTCCTCTAACAGGTCGAGAAATTTATGGATCATAAAGTCGCGAAAAACAAAAATATTGCCAACCATCTGAGAGCCCTAGTCAAGCAATTGCACTTCTCTGCAGCCACGACCAGGAGCAACTCTCCACTGTCGACTGTGAACGAAGTGATGCGTGACAACATCGACTGCGCCAGCTTCAGTTCCTGCAGAAAAATCGAATAAAGTCTGCTATTTTTCAAACGCAAACCCTGTCATTCTGTTTCTTCTTCGATTTTCTTTTCTCGATGTACCGCTCGAAAGTGTCGAGAATGGAGAAAACGGCATGAGCTGCTTGCTGAGTCCAGCCACGAGCATCTGCTCCAACGCACGCACGCAGAACTGCTTCCATCTCCTTTTCATACTGAAAATGAAGAGCATTTTATCTCTAAATCAGGTCTAATTGAATTCTCAAGAAAAGTATGAAGTGAAGAAAATAGTGCGGAAAAACCCTACCTCCTTGGTATCATAATTCTCGAGAATGAGCTGAATGATGAGCTGCGGCAGAACGTGACGAATGAATTCGCAGTCGCCAGTTCGGACGATGAATTTGAGCGCAGAGAAGATGTCCGCCTGAGGGGAACTGCGGACTTTCGAAGCACCGAACATGAACAGCAGAATGAGCCAGTCAGAGAAGTCACTGATGTCCTTCGCCATAGGGCTGAAAGGAACAACAAGAATTGATCAAATCAATTCGAAATTATCCAAGAATTCCTAGAATCAATGTAATCTCAAATTGCTCATTAGGTGGATCGTTATGAAAATCTAGAGTACTCTTATCCTAGACAAATTTGCTTCATCCACACCGATTTTCTATCAACTGTATTTACAGTACGCCGAAGAAAACGTTTAAAAATGCTTACAGATGCTGAACTTCGAATTCGGCGTCCTTCATGACAGACAGATTCGCGTTGCGAAGTGGCTCGATGTCTCTGCGGCAGTCGGAATTCAGTCTGAAGTTCAAAGCTGGTCTTGAATTGAAATTAATCTCTCACCTCCTCATGATCTTCTTGGTGTCGTTCTTGCCGACGATGATGGTGAGCAGCGTCTGCAGGGAGAATTCGACCATGTCAATCAGGTCCGCGTCCAGCAGATTCGAGTACACGCGCCAGCACTGCTCCAGAATGTCCACTTCGAACTGAAATTCGACAGAATGAATTGTCATTGACAAGTTTGAGAAAAGGGATTACGTCTAGAAAAGTTCGCGAGGTTCATAATTTATAAAGAAAAAACGGAAAAAGCAGAGGTTTGGTGTGAGAATATCGTGAACCTACAAATGATTTTTTCAAGTTCTCGAGAATGAATTACCATACCATTTCCTCATCAATGAAAACAGTGTCTCCTTGCGATTTGAGCGGCAAAATCACTCTGCCAGGGTCGATTGCACCCAGTCTGCCGAGACATTTCGCCGCCAGCAACTTCACTGTTTCTTTGTTGCTGCTGCGCAGGGTGTGCAGAAGAGCGTTCACCTAAAAATGGCCAAATAAATCAGACAAATTTTTATATAAATTAACCTATATTTTTTATTAGCATCAATAAATTTCATACAGCTATTAAGGGCGTCTGACTACTTGATAAAATGAAAAATTACGAGATTTTTACACGCGCAAAAACTAATAAGCGTGCATTTCACACATGTGCATTGAATAGCAGCTTCTTTTATCTATTTTTTCTATTGAAAAATCCGTAGGGAAATTCACTTGTCTGAAAATGCGCGTTTTTTCTTTAGTTTTTGAGTGTGTAAAAATTGCGTAATTTGTTACTTTCATCGAGTAATCGGATGATCACAATAGTTTAAGTCTGACAAAAAATCATTTCTCAAAACAAATTTCGAGCAGGGCATAGGAATAGAATGCTTTCTTTACCATAGCAGAAGCGAGTTCATCCTCGAGCGGCTTTCCATCGAGCAATCCGTTGAGTCTCTCGAGTGCCACTGTGCCCACTGTGTCACATTCCTCTGTGAGCATTTCAATGCAGCCTGAATGTAGTCATTCGTTTTCTGTCAAATCGTTCATCTCCAACCTTTAATGACAGCCTCATTGTTGTCGAAAGCCAGGGATCTGCCTAGGTACTTGGCGATTCGGGTTGTCTGACCGCCCTCCTTTCGCAACATCACTTGCGCAGCTCGTTTGAAGCTCTCACTGAAGGAATATCATTGCTATTTCCACTATTTAATGTTTTTTCAACAAGCGGCACGCGTAAAATCAGGACACGTGAAAGGGGAGGAAAGGGCAAAAAACCGATAACCGTAATCCCTTGGGTATCGATTTAAAATTTGTTCCAACAAACCCGTGATCACTCAATTGCGGATATCTCTCATTGAAAATGACATCGAGGAGCTCTTCGGACTCGTCGAATTGCAACAACGGCTCGATTGCAATCAGAATTTGGGGCAGAGAAGAGGCAAGGGCTCTGAAAGACAGACAATTATTGAAAAGAGGATAAATGATAGACTTGGCCTGAAGCCTTCTGACGAGTGCAATCCATGCAGGCAGACTGCCCGTGTCCTGTCGCTGCTGGGTGGCAGAACGAAGCACCAGAATGAATTTGTTGCTCAGCTGAAAACGAATCATAAATAAGAATAGAAAACTATTTAGCCTGACGAAACACTACATTTTTCTCGCTATGACATCAGATCATTTCACGATTGGTAAAATGCTCAGTTAGACTTTTGATGTCTATGCATAGTTCGACATCGATAATTGCAAACTTCAAGATTTCATGAAAGAAACAAACTTACTCGGTCGACAAAAGCAGAATCGAGTTGCTGAATGATAGTGGCGAGCGAGGCGAATAGAGTCTGCAGCAGTTCGAAGCTCTCGGTCTCGAGGATGCAGCGGCGGAAAGCCAGAAGGTAGCCGAGGTATTCGCAGCTGAAATCAGAAAGGTTGAATAAAAACGAAATGTTATTTTTCATGTAAAACGACGTCATAGATTATGCTTGAAATTTAGTGGCGAACAAAGTATTTGATCATCCTTTCATATCTGCATCGAATTTCAATCATCTGCTAAGTCCTATAGAATTATCAGCTTGATCTGAAGATTCGCGCATAAATAAGGTTAAATGCAAGACATGTAAGTATGCCTAGTTTAAGCTCAATTTAATAAATGCAGAAGTCTGAAATCGAATCGGATATGAGGATGATCCAACAGTCTTGTCCTCTACTGTACTTATGAAAAACGAACGAACTTGAAGTTGAAGAGAGTGGTGAGAGAGAAGTCATGTTTGATGTTATCTTGATTGATGTATTTGAGCAGATCGACCGAGTGTCTCAGCTCTGCATCTGCAACATCAGGATCCTCGGGCTTGAGACGGATGTTCCGAAGAACGACCAGAGTGCATTGATAGCGTTTCGACAGAATCAGATCCAGCTGAATAAATTAAAGATAAAATAATCATTCTGAAGAAACTGCGGCGACAATCTTGTCAGGAAACAAGATACAAATGTAATATAGCCGAAAATATTTCGTTTAGAAAAGCTCGATATTCTATTTGGTAAGTTTGGTAAGGTGAAACGTGAAGTCTTCAGAAAACAAAATGATAGATCACTGATTTTATCACTTTTTCATGATTATGTGACAAAACGATAAATTCTTGACTCACAAAGTCGACTTCAGCGTACGTGTTCATGAAGTTGAATATGTTCTTCTTGCGGGTCTTCGAGAGTCTTCTCTCAAACACGTTGAAGAAATTCTGAAGGAAAAACAATCAGTAAAATTGCTAATGATAAATTAACCTCCGTGATGAGTCTCCTCTTCTGCTCATTCTGATTTGTTTGTGAGAGGCTGTTTCTTCTCCTCACACTGGTTCCCCCCTCTTCCGATTCCTTCTCGTCGTATTCATCAGCAATGGCCAGGAAGTCGAGCACTGCAGTGCCTATGTCCAGGGGAATGCTGTCCATCACTGACACCAACACTGCCGGCACGATGTGACGGCGCAAAACATACACCAGCCTGAATAAAAAAATTAATCGAAATATTTTTGGGATTTGCAGTAGCGGACAAAAGCATTAGGTCACCCACATATCCTATTCAATCTCAATTCAGACTTATGCTCTTATCGAATTGAGCTGAAACTTTCCATACTTTCAGTTCATACATATGCCCTTACTTGTGCAAACTTTCGCCTCAGTATGATAAGCAATGAGGGGAGATAGGTGAATGACTGAAACTAAGCTCAGATATGATAGAATCACCCAATACTTTTGTCCGATACTGTACCATAAATCATCCTGCTGAAATCAAAAGTAAGAAATCCAATCAGAAAATTAATCTTGGAAAGTTGATACGAGTGCAAGACTTTTTTGTCAAATTATACTCAACCCACTCCGTTCTTTCTCCAAAATCGAATGTCCCAGTGATGGTCTTGACGATCTGGAAGAGCGTCTTGTCGACATTGTCCTGACTGAACTCTTTCTTCACTTCCTCTTCTGCAGCCTGTTCCTTCTCTCGAATCACTGCTTCAACCATTTCTCCTAGCACATCTTCGCACAGAGCCTACAAATCATGAAATCATTTCAGAGAAAAAAAATCAGAAGAGCTATCGATTTTTTCAACATATTTGAAAAGAAAACTAATGAATCCTTACTCTGCAATATTTGGTGAAGATGTATCCTCTTTCGGAAGTGCCTCCAGGGAATTCCTTGTTCGTCAGGGCGGCCACCACTTCGAAGAGAGACTCAAATGCTGCCTGGAAAAATATATTATGACGCTCGATCGCATTTTTCAAAGGCCCTTTATTCGTTTTATCATGCGGTTTCATGCTAATTTTGCCGTTTTATCGAGTATTTCAATTTTTTCTTGCCATTCGCTTATTGTTAGATATAGTGCTGTGGTCATTTTGATACAACATTTACCCCCTAGCGTGCATTTCCCATTATCGTTTTGCGGTCCCTAGTGAAATGGTGCAATTTTTTGCATTTTGTATAAGAAAAAGATCAATAAATTACTAACCAATGAGTTGTGGATAAGCAGAAGACGAATTGCACGAACGAAGAAGTCGCGAAGAGCCCAGAGGACGAACGAGCTGTCTGTGGAGAATCTGCAGCAAACGGAGAGGAAGGGCACCATTTCCAGACTGGCCGAAGTGTCGTTGTCAGAGTCGAAACACAGCTGGTTGTTGATCAGGTCCTTCAGGGAGGCTGAGTCGATCACGTTCAGCGCGATCATCAAACGAAAAATCTCTCTGAAACAGAAAACGATGGCCTCCAGAAAGAAAACAACTGCAGTATGTTCAATTGTATGAAAGATGCATGTGTTGAACAATTATTTCATTCGAAATTTTTGTATGAGAAACTAAGAAGAGGATGGGTACGCAATTTTACAAAGGCAGACTTTCATGAGCATATGTGATAGACAACTGCTTACTTGTATTCATGCCGAATCTCCTCGTCCTCGTCGCGAATGAACAGCAGACTCTTCGTGAGAATGACCTTCATCTGCTTTTCCTGCGGACCCACGTGACAGAATAGGGTGAAGATCAGGATGACAAGTTCTGAAAAGGAAACACTGTTAAATAAACAACTCATTCAGTCTCCCTCCTGTATTTATAGACGGATGACAACAGACACAGACGGCTCTTTTTCTTATTTTTTTCGCGTTTCCTACATTTCCTACCCTCCCCATCTGTCTGTAAATACAGGAAGTCGTCATTCATTCATTTCAAATTACTCAATCCTTGCAAAAATGAAAAATTCAGACTTGTGAAAAAAGAATAAAACGATTGCACTTGCCCCATTTGATAGGTTTTTCTTTGAGAAATCCGTTTTCTTCATCAAGAAGTTCCTTGATGAGATGGAAGAGTCCGTCGGGGATTTTCTGTGGATTGACTGCAGGCCGCATGTGCTCGACGAATTCGCGACACTCGGCACAGTTGGAGGAGGGCAGAGGACCCTTGCTCGAGGTCGCGCAGATGCAGCGCGAATGCGAACGGATCACCGAGGCAAAGTGCTTGCGGAATTCCTGAAGTGCAAAACGAGAATATGTAAGGACTTCGGAATTCAAAAGAAAGAAGAATTGTGCTGATTTTCTCATTTCTAGCTCTGACGCGTCTTTTGAAATCTGTTCGCGCATAACTTAAAATCAGTAGTCGACAACTATTCCTATTCGATCAATAAAATAGTGATAATGCACAAAAATGAAGGTTACTTTAAAAAAAAAAATACAAGGAAACATCGAAACCTGGTTGTCACTTGTCTTCATTTTGGTTGCCAAATCGAGCAGAGTCTGCAGAACGATAGTGCACTTAGTTGGATGACTGGCCACAAAGTAAGGAATGTTCTCGAGCAGGTTGGGCAACAGAGTGGCGTTGCCAGAAGCGAGTGCGTGCAGCAACAGGGCCTGGCGCCAGCCAACGCTGTCCGTCATGTGTGTCAGGGCGTGGATTGTCGAGGCGCGCACTTCGTCGGCTCAAACGATCGAATAAATTGGAAATGGACAGTTTTTCAATAGTCTTTTGGTTCAGTAAAAATTGATTTCTCTCTAAATCGTCAAAGGAAGAATAACAGTATTTTAGTGGGTTTGCACGAAATATCACCAAAACTCACTGAGTATCTCCGTAAATTCTTTCGCATATTTGATCATGTCCTTCAGCAGCAAGTTCGAGTTGTGGTGGGTCTTGGAGAGGAGAATCACCTCGGGAATCTGAAAATTCAATTGTTCCAGTAATTAAAGACAAGCAGTTATGATACCGTAAACCAAGGGAGACTGAGGAAGGCGACAGCGAGCTGTGGATCCGCGACACTGGCTTTGAGAGTGTCTCCGATGAGGGAGAACAGCGAGAGAATGACGTTCGAGGCCAGCTGGTTGTTAGATTTGCACGAATTCAGAGCCTGGAAAAAATCAAAAGTAATCATTGCACAATAATTCTGCCAAGTCGGAACACCTATTTTATTGGAAAAATATATTTATCAGATTGTGTTGTTACTTCGCATTTTCTTGAATCATGAATTATTGTAGATCTTTTATCGTCGTTTTTTTTCTCCAATTGAAAGATCATAATTACCTGCAGAACGACGGCATCCGTTGGCATGAGTGCAGAGAGCAGAGATGAGCCGACTGTCACAAAGTGAGAAGGGAGTTGGGAGAGGGCTGCTGCAAGGAGACGGATCGTCGGCAAGAAGTCGGGACGATTACCACACTGAGACAGGGCAGAGGAATACTCGCTGCACAGATTGCGCAGGTATGATTCACTGAAAAAGACAAATTATGATAGAGAAAGAAGCTTTCCATCATCAAAGAGCAATTCATTTCAATCAACTTGAAAAATAAAAAGATATCAAGGTCTAAAACATGAGAAGGACACACCTTTGAACCTGATTGCATAATTCATAATCGTTGAAAAAAAACAAATTAATGAAAAAAGTACTTGTAGCTGAATTTTCAGCTATGATCATGAAAAACGTATTCAAATAAACTAACCCATCCTTGCATCCGAGAATGAACGCGCAGCTGACAGACATGTGTTTGACCTTCGCCTCGTTGCCCTCCTTGAGCAGTTTCTCGATCAGGTCCTGAATTGCCTTTCGTCTTATCTCTCCCCGTCTCACTAACCATCCCACTTACCTTGCAGTCACTCTTCAGATTGTCCAGTTCTTCCTGCAACTCCGTTTTCAGGCTATCTCGCTCCTTCGAGATCACAATTCGCACCAAGGAAATCAGGAAGTTCAGAATGAACACTTCTGCAATTAATTTTGATGGGGTGATGAAGGTAATTTTCAAATAAATTGATGACGTGAGAACGTATTGTAGGCGCGCAGCGAATGAATTGTTCGCATAAAAAGTATGCAAGTCGTCGCCAATTTGCCCGATACCAATGCTGAGAGCAAGAAAGAAGGGAGCATTGGCTTTGCACAATTTGCATGTGAACACAATTCATTCGCCGCACGTCTATAATAAGTTATAGTCCGAGACAGGAAGGAGGTTTAAAAACAGGAAAATGGAAGAAAAGATAAGTCATGCCATCTCGCCATTTATTAATTGTCTGTGTGGAATAATTCAAAGATCGTCTTACTGTTAGAAGAAGTGTAGAGAGTAAAGAGCCGTTTCATCCAGACAGTCATGACGCTGATGGGAATCGTGTTGAGCACCACGTGCTTCTCGCAAAACATGAACATGTTCATCAGCACCTGAATGAGAGATTAAAGAAGTTGAGCATTTTAAATTTCCGCACTATTTGCTCTATCAATAAAGTCAGTGAGACTCCACTCTTTTCTTTCTGTATTGCATATTATCCACGACACTTCATTTTCATAAGAGGAAAGGAAAAATCATTGCATTTGACTGGAATCGAGAATAGAAATATAGAAATGATTCATTTGAAAAAGACGAAGTGAACTATTCTAACTACCTAACATTTAAAATTTAGTTACGGTAGAACTGTCTATGATGAGTTGAAATCGTCAAAAGCATTTCAAAGATACTTGTAATGACAGAAAACATTTCCATAATATGAATTTGATCATTTTGAAGATCGAATGAACCCAATCAACTAACCTGTAGAATGCCGTTGATGTGCCTCTGCAATTCCTGACTGGATGCTCCACTTTCCTCGAGTGAAATGATCTTGTCGACGAAGGAGCGCATCGCCACTCCGAATGTCTGGTTGAAGGACAGCAGGTGCTGACCCAGCAGAAGGGCTGACTGCAAGGAATTGAGTTAGATCGCTGGTGAAGATAAATTAGAAAAAAATACTGTCATTTCAATGAATCATCTCATACTTGATGTTCTATTTAACTTATTTTAAAACTTTCATGATAGATTTGTGAAAATTGAAAGATGAACGAACTTTCTGAATTGCATGTGTTTCGGAAGTGCAGAGTCTGGTAATGACGAGCCACAGTCTGGCCAGTTCCTCGGGACGCAGAGCGCCGAAGTTGATGCTGCAGTGGCGGTAGATGTCGCTGCAAGAATGAAAATGAGAATAAAATCAAGGATTTGCATAAGTTGAGTAAAGTCACAATTAACTATAATGGAAAGACTCACAGAATGGAGAGAATGATGGTTTCTCTGGAAGAAGTGTTGGGCAGCAGAGGCACCGAAGTGTCCTTGTACAGATCCATCGAAGACGGCTCTTCTGCGTCCTTCAGACAGAACGAATACTCGTCCTCCACAACCAGACCTGAGCAGAAGAAATGATTGAAATCGAAGAAAAACATTTTCAGATGTGTTTTGCCTATTCTGATAGTCTCAAAGTAACGGCAATTACTATATGACGAGATGACGAGACCTATAGTTAGAGATAGGGGAGGGAAGGAAAGTAGGGTGAAATAGTGTGGGAGAAGATAGGTCTCGTCATCTCTTCAAATAGCAGCTGCCGAAATAGCTATTCCTTATGAGCTTGCAAGTTATTTCTTTCCAAAATTTGTACTAAGATGATCCATAAAAATACGAATAAGAATAAATTTTACCAAGCAACTGATTGATGGTGTGTCGAGCAAAGACGAGCAGTTCTTGAGCATCCAACAGACGAGTGATATGAATGATGCAGCGCTGCAGGAATCCGCCCAAACGGGCCTCCACTTTGGAGCACGTGCGCGAACGCATCAGACGGCACAACATCCATTTGACGAATTCTGCAGACAGGAGAAATATCAGTTCTTTCCATATTTCAAAATGCATCCTCAAAGACAGAAGAATGGACTATTTTAACTCGGGAATTATGAGATGATAAATCTGGAGCAAATAAAAATTCACGACAAACTGATTCTTCAACCTGGGCATTTATTGATTTGTACCTGGTTTGAGTTGACTCATTCTGTGGGCCTCCATGAGCAGAGTGGTGATGAGTTCGAGCTGAGATTTGTGGTCCTCGAAACAGGCCGTCGTCAGGAATGCGTCCATCCGAATCATTCCATCGTACTTGTAGTCCACTATTTCTCGGATCTGATTCACCACCTGGGCGCGCAGTCTGAAAACACAACTCATAGAAAAAAACTATCGATTGTCAAGGAAATGGTTGTTCTTGAAAGATTTCAGGAAAATTTCGAAGTTTGAAATCTGTTTCATTTCAACTTACTTCCTTTTCTTGACGATTTCATTCTCAGTGAGGAAACTGTTTCCATATTCGAGTAGCTGTTTGATGCACTTGACGTCGTGCTGGTTCGCCCTGGGCACTCCATTACTCGAGCGCTTCCTGCTCAGGCTAGTCGAATGTTGAGACATTCACGTATCTGAACAGGAATTATGATCGGCAATTTTGTGCAGGACATCTTTCTTCCTATCATTTTCTCAGTTCGCTCGAAAAAAATATCTTGAAGAAGAAAGAAGAAGGGACAATTTTCGGAGTAAATGTGCTGAGATAAAATTTTCATGAAATTTTTCGGAGAACGACGACGAAATATCATGTTGTATATGAAAAAATCTATTTTTGGAAAGATAATGCCAAAAAATTAAGGAAACGTGTTGCGAGTGAATTAGAAAAATCAGTTCGAGTGGAAATGAAGAACGATGAATTTGCATAAACGGAAATGAGAAGAAATCGAATACAAATTTGAGAAAGAAGAAAGAAATCACAATGCGGAATCATTCTCTTTCTGCAAAAGCCGAGTAAAGTTTGCAAGGATTGTATGAGCAGAAGATCGCTCGATTGATAAGGAGCGAAGGAGAATAAATAAAGATGACAAAAATAGAGTGAAGAATGAAATGAAGAGAGGAAAAATGAAGGAATGTAAATTTCTGAAAGGAACCAAGAACGCAAGAATCTGGAATAGAATTTGAAAATCCACAACGATAAACACACTCACTGCTTTCAAAACATTATCGAAAACAGAACATCACACATACCGGAATACATGATAAAACGCAATTGTAAATCGGATCAGATAAGCAAATCTGCTTTGATAGTCTTTACAATTTGATTATCTTTTTCTCGCAATACGAAAATACCGTTTATTTTTTCAAGAACAAGACAACTCCAATAAATAAGAAATCATGTCGTCACAACGAAATTAATAAAAAGTGACGGAATGACAAACCAATTCCAAATTGAGTATCAACGAAAAAGAAGGAAAATTGATCACGAAAACAACGAAATGAAGGGGTATCAAGAAAAAGAATCCTAACTAGAAGAGGTTTGTGTGAAGAAAGTTGCGTGAAAGAAGATGAGAAGTGAAAGATGAAAATAGGGGGTTACAAGAGGGTTGGGCCTGGTAGGGGGGAATGGTCCGGTACTCTGACTGTGGGGTTGAATGAGGGAGAATGAGGAATCAGGCATCGATGGGAAGGAACTTATCCTCACTGGAAGTGTTATACAGATGGCCCTCCGCGACCAGGAAGCTCAGATCGTTCATCACCGCGTCGCGGTTCGACAGCTTCATGCCCTGCAATGGGAAATGTATTACTAATTGTCAGAATTTCAAGAAAATCACGTCTGCCAAGAAATACAAAATTAAAGCAATTGCTATGTTATTTTGAAATTTGGAGGGAGGAGAATTCAAGAAAATTCACATAAAATGTTCAATTCTGGTAAACCATTTTTTGAAATGAAAGATTTCACAAAGAGAATAAAATGTTTCGTCGTAAAATTTCCGAACATTTCCGTAGATTCAGCTCATTACTTCGTGTTGAATTACCTTGATGATCTCGTCGACAGACACTCCATCGTCCTCGTGCTGCTGCTTGACACTCTTCACGTAATTGAGGATCTGCCCTCTGACTCCACCCAGGGACTTGCCTGCAGCCGCATTCGACTGGGAAGCTGCCTGTGCCGTCGAGGACTGGCCGTAGATGCGCGACGATGGACCGCTCTGAATTAGTCTCATCATGAATTGCGGTCAACTTTTCCTTAAACTCATTCAAATGACTTCCAAACTTTTATAAAAGAAACTCCTGTGAAAACAGAATTCAAGAAGATATTTGATGGGAAAATGGTAAAAAGTCAACTTGTTGTAATCAACCAAACTCGTATATAATCAAAAATGCATTTCTCGGAATAGCCAGTTCTCAATTTCATAAAAGTTTGTTTGCAAATTGTGAGATAATCCGTTTTTGAAAAACTATTCTTTTCACTAACTTCAAATTGATAATAGAAAATTCCCATCGAACACACTAAACTTTCTTCCGCGCGTGAAGCAAGTGATCTATTTATTCAGCTATATATTGTGGCCAAGAATGCCTTCTCTTCGAAATTCTCATGGAATTTCTCCAATAATTATTCCTATTCGACATACCTGAATGAATGTGGAACTTCCGCCACCGGAAGCATTGCCGGTGTGGCTGTTGTCGAGTTCGGGCGGGCCTCCCAGGAAGGTCTCCTGCCAGCCTTCCAGAGCGTGACCGCCCTCTGCCTGCACGCGGTGCAGAATTCCCTGAACATGAGACATATTTATATCGAACAACAATCACAAGTTATCTGCTCTATTTTGCTTTTTTTCAATGCATTTTTCCGAGACTCAATCAGAAATTGGCAAAAATTAGTGGAATTTTTAAATGAAAAGTCGAATAGGTTTACGGGTTTTTCTCCATCTATACTTGATTTGAGACCCATTTTCATTTATTTGCAAGTATCCCGAATAAATCACTGACCGACTCGAAGAGTTTGTGGATGTACCGCGTCTCGAGGAGCCTGCTCTCCCACTCATCCGCATTCGTCACCTCCTTCATGAAGAACGAGGCGATCACTGCAAATATTATTCGGAGTCATTCTGGAAAATTCGTTATTTTGAAAGATTCCATTTCATTTCATACTTCTTTTTCCTTATTTGTCGTGAATTGAGTGCAAGAAGGTTAGAATAGTATTTTCAATTGAAAAATAGTGAAAGTTTTTTTTAAAATCAAACGGACTCTTGTTGTCTCCGAAAGTGCGAATTTTGCCGAGGATGAGCAGTCGTGTGCCTTCCGCGAACGAATCCTGCATCTTCTCGCGGTCCGTGTTCGGCTGAATTTCAATTTTAATGAAGGTTAGATTTTAGCAGAGTAAATTAATTATGTGTTTTCAAAAAACACGTGATAGTTGAAGATTAGATTGATTTTAAACAAAACGTGAAATTCCTACGAAGTGCGTGGCATCGATGGTCTTCTCGTCGTCATCAGGATCCCTCAGCACGTATTTCACGTTCGCCTCGCTCCTCTCCGAACTCACCACGATTCCCAGCACTTTGCCCTGAAATTCAACAATTCATTTTTGAGCAGGTCAGATGAAATTCACATCAGGCATATCCTATTCCCAAATCAGAGAGACCTTCATAGCTCTCTCCGCCCACAAATCGTTTCTATCGCCACTCGCGTTGCGGTCTCACTCTTCACATAGTTAAGGATAGGAAGGGACGCAGAGGATGTGTTGCTGCACATGGCGAAAGGAAGAAGCAAGTAACGGGGAAGCGAACTGATGAAGATCTCTTCAATTTGCGAAGCGAGTAATCCGCAATTTTTTTGTAATCTCTGTATGCATTTGGAAATGCATAATGAAAAATCACAAAAATGGGAATTCTCAAGAAGAGCTTCAAAATCTGTCGCTCGCATTACAAAAGTTTCATCATTAAAATCGGTTTCAATTTTCTATTTCGCAACTTTCAAACAATCTTTTCTTCACTCTATCAATTATGCTCCCGCGCCTAAATTTGAAGTAAGAGTTCTCTGAAAGATAAAAACCAAGATTGCAATACAGCGAAATTGAATTGCATTCACTTCGAAAATTGTCTGTACGAATGCATGAAATGACCGCTGAATTGAGGAAAGTTTCGAGCGTTTTCGTGCATTCAACCAGTTCCCCCATGTTAAGCTTGAATTAGTTTGATTCGTCTCATTCCCCCCATTCGTACCGTATCGAATTGTTCATCTCCGATGGCGATTTTGTCGTTGACGATTTCGTGCGTGAGGATGTAGCCGATGGATAGAGGGACGGGGAATCTGTCAGCCTTGTCGCCAGTGCCCTGCTGTCTGGGCTCGATCATGGGTTTGTCCGTGGCGAATGTCGTGTCCTCGTCTCCCCACCCGCTGCCCGCCATCGCGCTCGTGTCTGCCCACGCCATCCTTCTCTTCTATCTGAAATCGTGAACTTCAACTAAATTCTCGCGAAAAATTACGAATTTCGAAGAAAAAGACGTTTCAAACGAAAATTCAAAAACGAAAAATAGACATTTTCGCGCAAAGAGAAGAGAGCCAATGAAAGGAGGAGAGAGAAGAGAAAGAGGTGGAAAGAAGAATGCAATGCGTGTGCAGAATTGAGAGGGGAAGGGAGAAGTGAAAGTTCTTCATTTTTTCACAAATTTTTCGTTTTTTTTTTTCTAGAAAACCGATCAAAAGTCGGCAAATTTACAGAATTATCAGTAAAATAAAAGTAAAAAAACGACCTGACTTGATGAAAACAACATTAATGATTGAAAACGGATGGCAAAAAAGCACTTGCATATTTACAAATTGGTTGATTTGAAAAGCTGAGACAGTCGAATTATGTTTTTTTTTATTTACTTTTCGCCTACATCATTGAAATTTTTCAATTTTTTTCATTCGGCCTAACGGAATTCTGATTTCAATTCGGGGCATCGATTATTTAAGAGCCATTCCACGAATAACTGGAACAAGGGTCCGGACAACTACAAAAGTGTCCCCGAATCCGAACCAAACCCATATGGGTGGATACGCCCATGGCCCCTAATCACAAAAATGGGAAGACCAGGCCCTGCCCCCAAAAGTGGGCGGGGCTAGGTAGGGATCAAAGTTCGTGATTTTTGCGATTTGATACCCCTCAGGAGGTACGAAGAAAGCTTTTTTGCTATGAAAGATTTTCGAAAAATTTAAAAAGAATTAAGTAGTCCATATAATTGTCCATCTTTTGATGTATAGATTTTGGGAGGTCAGTCACTTTCTGGGGTGCGGGAAGGGGTCCCAAAGTCAAAAAGGTAAAAAATGGCAGTTTCAAAAATATGCATTTTTGCTTATGTTTAATTTTAGCTTCATCATTCCTCTGCTGTTCGAGATCGATGAAACTGGGCACTAATTCGTTGCCAGTTTCGTCTACCGAAATACGCCCTGAACTCAGGGATAGAATTTATCTAACGCCTTGGAAGAATATAAAGTCATCACTATGAAGAAAATCAATTTAAATGTGAGACATTCGTCCCGAGCATTAAGTTCAAATCTACGTAGCTCCTATGAGTAATTGCATGTCATCAAAACACTTCAATGAAGAGTTTGGATCAAATTAAGTGATGATAAGAATATGTTACACATGCATGAATAAGGCATTTCAAGTTTAGTCTTTTTTGCGAAATACTGTGATTCCCGTTTCGTCATTCATTTGCAGCTTGAATTTCAAGAAAGTAAAACATGCACGCCCAGCTTCACCTGTTGATACTCGTCTCGAAAATAAAATCAAATTGATCTGACTTCTCTGAAGAGTTAAGCAACTTTATTAGTGAACCATAGCTTTCAATTTGTTTTCATTTCATACTTTTGATAACAATGAAACTTTTTTATTTAACAGTTTTCATTTAAAAAACGAAATATCAGATAAGAAGGACAATCAAGGGGGAGGAGGGCATGTCGCGGTAAGTCGTTCGTCCGTTTCGCAAACACGGTAACCAGAACCACCGCTGCACTAAATATTAAATATGATTTAGAAAATTTTTTATAGGTGCGTAATAGTTTCTGAACTATTTTCATGTGACTTTAATAATCAAAAATGATATTTTTTAAATTTAATTTCTTTCTCTCCTCTTTCTGACTAGAAGATTTCATTTACCAAAGCATATTATACACAGACTTGAAAATATTCGACTCGATGGGTTACTTTTAATAGGAAATACCATTGTCAGTGTTCTTGGATTATTCGTCATCAGGATGTGAGAGAAATAAACAACAACGAATCTAATATCGGGTCAAATCTCCCAAATCTGATCATACACTTTTTCTTACCTTCAATTTTCTAGTTATTTTTAACGAAAATATTTCATACCGTAAAATCTGTAATAGATGCCTTGGAGCTCTTAATTTTCAACCTCTCAAAAATAAAAAATGTTCTATTAGAGAATTTACGGCATTCGTATTTTCACAGATTAAACTTAATTTTACACGATTGTCGGTCCATAATCCATTTTGACGTATCTAAAATATTCATTATAAAAATGCGTGTGGGTTGTTATTAATTTCTGAATTTAATGACACTTAATTCGTTTTCCTTGATCTAAGTCAACTTCAAAATCTTTTTTTATAAGTAGAAAAGTCAAGTAAATTTTAGGAAATAGATGATCACGGTAATTCATCAAAATAGCATTACAAACTCCCAACAAGACAATAATTTTAGATTTTCGAAAATGATCCACTCGGTATAAATTAATTCATTTTGTGCAACGATATTTTTTATAAAAGGTAAACATTTAAATGGATTAAAATATGACTCACATAGCTACAGTCATCTCCAGGAGCGTTAGCTGAAGGAATTTAGTAAAGCGCATCGGGAAATTGAAGAACTGATTTTCATAAACGCACCAGACTTGGAAAATTTCGAACCGCATGAAATGAGGTAGCATGCCTAATCGCGAGAGAAAAAGATCATCCTTTCCGTCTCTCAATAAGACATACCGTCTCTTTTCATGCGGTTGACTGCGGTTCGAAATTTACCAAGTCTGAAACGCACTACTATAAAATATGGAGATTTGATATTGCAGTATTTGTGCATTTTTGAAAATCAAATTCTTCTTCCGTTGCGATTAACTAAATTTCTTACCCGGCTGTCTAAATATAATTCATAATTATCCACTAGTTGAAAATTCAATCATTCATTATATCTTGTTCTTTTTATATGTATTCGAGGTCTGGATTTATGAGTAGTCATGACTTGTGCTGATTCACGCGAATGTTCGAGATTTGTCGCGATCGTCATAGGAGAATCGTGACCAAGCCTTAACATTCGCTGGCATCAGCACAAGCCATGCCCACTGTTCCAATCCAGATCTCTAAAAGAGTCGAGGGTACTCTTGCTAGATTTTTGATTCAATTATCCAT
>LIAE01010444.1:173408-203623 GCA_002287525.1 Diploscapter pachys | reverse complement strand
TGTGAATAAATAATAAATATCCTTAGCTTCAATTTAAGCCCAAATTTTGGTAGACTACCTACGAAAATATTCTCATATCATTTTCTTGAAAATTGATATTAAATTTTGTTTTTAGGTACTCCAACCGACCCTTGCTTCGCCAATTCAGCTCCATCAGCCTGCTGTGGTAAGTCTTAACAATTTTTCAAGCCAACCATTTTATTAGCAACCCAAGAGGAAATCTATTGCCCGAGTCCATAAATTTCATGGACCTTTTTCGGAGGAATCATTTTATTCTCTGGAAAAAAACTACTGTATATGTTCCGAGAGCATATTCATTAATTAAATTCGATTCAAATTCATACATCAAATTTGTAAGAATAGTGTATGAATTATAACGAAAGCGTTATCACTTCTTTTCAACCGAACTTAGCTATCAACATCAAATTTACATGAATAAACGACCAAATCGTTTTTCTTTTTCCAAAAAGTAGAATCATCTTACTCTTCCTCAATGATAATTCATTGTGATTAAAGAATACAGGAAAATGCCTTCTTCTTCAAGCAAAAAACTCTTTTCAAATTCAACAATTTCAGAGGCACAATGTCCAATTGGCTGGGATTTTGTTGGCGGCAAATGCTATCAGGTGATCGTTGAATATCGTTTTCGTTTTAATTTCATTTTATGAATAGTAAAAATTTTAGTATTTTGATGCTGAGATCGATTGGAACGCAGCAAATGCGAACTGCAGGGGATTATGCACCCCAGGATTTTGCCATCTAGCAAGGCCGTACAGTGAACAGAATGGCATAGACCTACGGGATTATGGTAAGGACTTTCATGAGAATTTATTAATGTATAAATTAATTTTTAACATTCAACTTTCTAAATTGAGTTTTTTTTTCATTTTGCGGGATTAATAAGACTACTCACAAAGGAAGCTAATGGTTAGAGAGGCCAAATCAGTTTGCAACATTGATTTGAACGTCTAAGTTTGGTATCAGTCTGATCTCAAAACTCTTTAGATCTCCGAAAATGATCTATCCTAAGTAAAGCTCTGACCATCTTTGTAGAGCGAACCTTTCCTGTTGTAGCCTTCTCGAATTTTTCAGACAATAAACTCAGTCTACTATTTATTAAAAGATGTAATTTAACCTAAAACTCATCCAAATTATGTAGAAACTGGCCAGTGTTTTACTAACTAGATTTTATTAAAAGCTAAACAGGATAATTAAAATTATCTATTGATTTTCTCATTTTTCAGTATCGTCCCATGACTCCTCTGTTGGCAGAATTCATATTGATGTTCATGGAATCATAGAGGATCCTCCTGTGAGTCATCATTCTACTTATAGACAATTTTGAAAAGTAGAATGATAGAAACATACGAAAATAGTAAAAGGTTAGGGAGGGAAGGGGTAGACTAGAACATCTTACCATGTTATTTCGTATGTTCCTATGATTTATCGTTCTACATTTCCAGGTTGCCTACTATGATTAATTCAAGGATGTTTCCATACTTTTCATTGCTCTGTATTTTTATCTATAAAAATTTAGGGAGACCGTGCAGAAGACAGTGATAACCGAGAATATGAATGTATCTTTTGGGATACTGAGAACGGGTAAGTAAATAAAAAACTTTCTCTGTAATCATGACTGTAAATGGATAATTGAATCAAACATCCATAGCAAGAGTACCCTCGACTCCTTAGAGATCTGGATTGGAACAGTGGACATGGCTCGTGCTGAAGCCGCGAATGTTAAAGCTTGGTCGCGATTCTCGTATGGCGATCGCGACGAATCTCGAACATTCGCGTGCATAAGCACAAGTCATGATCACTACATAAATCCAGGTCTCGAATACATATAAAAAGAATCAGATATAATGAATGATTGAATTTTCAACTAGTGGATAATTATTAATTATATTTAGGGAGCCGGGTAAGAAGTTTAGTTAATTGCAATGGAAGAAGAATTAGATTTTCAAAAATGCACAAATACCCCAATATCAAATCTCCATATTTTATAGTAGTGCGTTTATGAAAATCAGTTCTTCAATTTCCCGATGCGCTTTACTAAATTCCTTCAGATGGCTTTGGAAATGATAACTGTGGTGTTGTGAGTCATATTTTTAATCTATTTAAATGTTTACCTTTTACAAAAATATACCGTTGCACAAAAATGAATTAATTTGTACCGAGTGGATAATCTTCGAAAATCTAGAAACTACTTTGTCTTGTTGAAAGTTTGTAACAATGCTATTTTGACGAATTACCGCGATCATCTATTTTCTAAAATATACTTTTCTCTACTTATAAAAGAGATTTTAAGTTGACTCAGATCAAGGAAAAAGAACTAAATGCCATTAAATATAGAAATTAATAACAACCCAGATGCACATTGTATAATGAATATTTTAGCTACAACCAAATGGTGGACTATGGGGCGACATTCCTGTAAGATTAAGTTTAATCTGTGAAAATACAAATGCCGTAAATTCTCTAATAGAATCTTTTTCTTTTATTTTTGAGAGGTTGAAAATTAAAAACCCTAAGGCATCTATTACAGATTTTACGGTATGAGATATTTTAGTTAGAAAATAACTAAAAAAATGGGAGGTGAGAGAAAATATGTATGATCAGATTTGGGAGATTTGACCCGATATTAGATTCGTTTAAATTCTTAAAGAAATATCATTTTCGATTATTAAAGGCATATGGAAATAATTCAGAAACTCACGCACCCTATAAAAAGTTTCCTAAAATCATATTCAATATTTAGTGCACCTATTCGTTTTCCTATGCCTGCGAAACGGACGAACGGACTGGCATGCCATGTTGATTATCCTTCTTATCTGATATTTAATTTTCAAATGAAAACTGTACAAATAATAAATTATTTTTGATCAAAAAGTATGAAATGACAACAAATCGAAAGCTATGGCTCACTAATAAAGCTGCTTAACATTCTTCAGAGAAGTCAGATCAATTTGATTTTTATTTTCGAGACGAGTATCGACAGGTGAAGCTGGGCATGCATGCTTTGCTTTCTTGAAATTCAAACTGCAGATGAATAACGAACGGGAATCACAGTATTTCGCAAAGAGAACTAAGCTTGAAATGCCTGGTTCATGAACGTGTAACACATTCCTATCATCACTTATTTGACTCAATAAAATGTTGGATAATAAGTTAATTTCAATGTACATGAATACAGACAACTCTCGAAGACACTCAAAAGTGATGAGAGATAATTGCAACTGAAATAAGTATTCTTTAAAATAGTTTTCGATAAGAATAACGAAATATACTTATTAGGAACTCATTCTGTCATAGCTTAGATATTGCATCTCAATTAGTTGTCGTTTTATGGTTATTAAGAGAAATGTTTTCAATTTGTAAGGATTATTGTGAATAACTAATCTAGTTGACATAACTTTCTTCACCAAATACAACTGATGAAACAGAAATCTTGCTAAAGCTTGATTACTTGAAACCAACTAAATCACAAGAGTTTTCGATGTAGAGAAATCAACACATATTTCAAGTGGAAAATTAAAAATCTACCGAGTGCAACAAATGTTTTTCCTCACAGCGGATTGAAGAACGTGGTTCGCGGGCTATTTGTGTCTGGGTCATACTATTTTCCAAAAAGCCCGCGAACTATGAACTAAGCCTTATAAAGTAAGATCCAAAGGTTCGTAAGAATTCTCATCATAAAATCCATAACTTGTAGTCTGTCTCTTTTCAATTATGATTAGCTCAACACATATGCATCTCATAGTTAGATTTCTACTATCACACCATTTCTTCTTTTCTGACAAATCGATCTTCAACAACTTTCTATATATTTTGTCTGATATTATATGGTGTCACAATATGAAATCAATGAAAACTCCTATTCTTAGTTGGTTATTTATTGAGAATACCAATGCAGTTTCATCGTTATCAGATGGCTGAAGCAGAAGAGGAGTCGTATTCCGTTCCATTCTTGTCGCGTTTTCGATTGCACTCAACTGAAATCAAAGAATTTCACTCGCTTTTCAGAGATACAAATTATAGATAGACGATAGTAAAGTAGTAAAATCAAAGTTATCTTCGAAATTAACCAATCTCAGGTTAGAATATTTGGAAAATGGGTCATTTTATTATAAATCATGATACCAATAAAAGCTATGAAATTGATGGGTAAGATCATAAATATTAACTGCAAATAAACTAGTGCTGATCGGCAAAATAGTAATTTTCGCACTGCACTGGATACATCCCAGAATTAAATAAAAACAACATACGACTGTGCAGCCTTGTGGTTGTAGGAACTGAGCGTCTTGGACTGCAAATAGAAAGAGTTGTATTCGATGTCAGCTGCCTTCTGTTGGTTGTCTGTCTGGGAGGAATTGTCGTCCAGAGCCTGTATGGCTGTACGAACTATCGTTTCACGACGCTAAATAAAATAGCTTAAATAATAGATAATCAAGGAATCTAATTGAGTAGCATTTTTACATCGGCACGCAATTAATCGGTCAGTCTGGAAATGAATATCAGTTTCATCAAACACAACTCCTGAGATCATTGATATTGGAATGAACTTCGTTGTGTAGAGTATAAGATACTTCTGTTCAAATTATGATTTGTTAAATGAAAACTTACAACAATGGTGAGTTACTCAACGCGCTTTGAGACGACATTCGAATTCGCCCTGAAAATTTATAATAAAATTCAAAGTGATTTAGAAGAACTTTATAAAATGATAAGAATAGCATATTTTTCAACGAGTTATTTCAAATTTCCTTACCTGAACAGCAGTTTTTAGCCTGACAGCCTCCTCTTTTTCCATTCTCGAATCCAGAATATTCCTCTTCTTTCTTTTGTCTGAAAAACGCTTTGATCAATATTTATTAGAAACAAAATACCTTGGCTCATATCCGAATGATTCATGCGTTTCTCCATTTTGTCTCTGACTTCGTGAGTACAGACTCTCTTGACGTTGCTGAAATGACAGAATAAATGAAATCTTCACTTACAAATAGGAAAAATCTATCCAAAATCTCTTACCGTTTTGAGTGCATTTGCCTGTTGGCTGACCTTCTCGGGAATTCTGCAGAAATCGCAGTTCTTCAAGCACTTCTTCAGGTCGGATTCATTGAAGAACGAGGCCATCATTTTGTGTCTGCATTCGGCCTAAAAATAACAATTATCTGAATGTTTGAAAATACATTCCTGTAAATTAGAATTAAAAAATGAAAATTAAAATAGTCTATTAGGAGCATTCAATTTTGACAACATTGGACAAAAAACTAAACTTCACTAATTAAAAACCGCATCCATACCTTTTCACAGTACTCGATCATTTTCTCGAACCCAGTCTGCAGAGCCTGAATCTGGATTTCTTTCGCATCGTCACTCAATCTCTTCTTGACCTGAAAACAATTCATCTTTTCTTTGGAAAGTACGAATCTTCGTGTGTAAAAGTTCAGCATATTTTCCTTCTAAATTTACCAGATTGACAAAATAATAAATGCCTTTTCAATTAAAAAAGAACGAAAGAAACTCCGAACATCCGAAATAATCACCTTGATCCTGTTTGAGTACTCTGAAACATCAAAATTGAAATGTGTGAGCGTTTTCAGAGATAAACCTGAATTTGTACAGCGTGCACAAGTTAGATCACTTATCGTTCGAAAATTGTACCTTTCTCGAATTAAAATTAGTACCAAACAAATAAATATAAAATGTAGAAGACAATTCATACCTGACATTAGCTTTGTCAATGCCCATTCCGAACGCGATCGTGGCCACGGCGACTGAAATCTCGCCACTCATCCATTTCTGTTGCACTTCGTTGAGGGGGTCTGAAGAAAGATGTGGGCACTCTCGTATCGAAACGTGAGGACGAGGATGAAACCTTCCCTTGTGAGATTTTGCATATCTTCATACGAAATATTTGTTTAATTTAGATTTCAAAACTCAATCGAGGAGTACGATCCACAAACGAATAAATGGCGAGAAGTCGGAAAACTAAATTAGAATAATCCAGTTTAATGTCATGTACCCTTTTATTTGGCACCTTATATTTTATGAATTTTAACTTTATTCAATTTCGTTTATTCTAATCCGATGCACATGATACAGACAACTCTTGAAGGGCTCCTAGAAAAAGACACCGGCTTTTTTCTTTTCCTATCTTGTCTCCCCATACTATTTCTTAGAAAACCCGGTGTCTTTTTCTATTAGCCAAAAATTAACCATGACGACTCTTAGTAAAAGGAGCATTTCTCCGCTAGTGGGCAGTCTATAGAAAAACGGTCAAGTGTTCCAGAAACTAGAAGACCTGGGCTACTTCCCAGTATAAATAACTCACGGAACCTGGGGTTTTTAAAGAATTAAAAATTAAAAGAAGCGAAAAATCGATATGACATTTTCCATATGTTTCACTATGTTCATCATAACTTCCTTATTCGGTATCATTTCGACGAGGTCTTTTCAGAATCGTGCTCAGCCGGTCTCTGCGAGCATCTTGATACCAAATTTGAATTTTTCCCATGCCGAATAACGAAAATAGAATTTTTCGAAACTACCGGTGCGGATCTTCCGGAACATGCGGAACAAGTGGTCGGATCGGGTTTTAACCGTCAGATTCGTCATCAGCGTGGTCGAAAACCCCCAGGGACGAAAAATTAGCTCGAAATTTGAGGGTCGACTTCTTGGGTACCACTCCATACTCGATTCTTACGAAGAACGTCTCATATGTAAGTGTATTAGAGAATTCACAGCATCCATTACATAAAAGATTCTTGACAGCTCTCGTGAATTTGAGATATTTATTAGGCAAATTATATTCAATGCGAAGAATGAAATACACAAATATTGTTACAGTAATCGCTGATCAACCATCCCAATTTGAAGGCTTCTTGCAGAAATGCCTGCCGTCGTGATAAGCAGTGACTGGTTTTCCATACCTCGTGAAATGGAGTTCTCTAACTCCACTGGAAGAGCCGCTTCCAGAGTTACTGCTTCTATGGCTCGGTGCATAACTGTAACTGGGAGGCGAATATCTCGCGGCCATCTGACGCTCCATTTCAGCTGCTAGCGCTTCTCGCCTCCTCCTCTCCTCAGCTTCCCTTTGCTGTCTGGCCAGCTCGTTCCTTTCCCGCTGGATACGAGCTTGTTCCTCGCGTTGCCACCTCTCGTTTTCTTCCCTTTGCCTTCGAAGTCGTTCAGCTTCCTCCCGTTGTCTCCTTTCATTTTCCGCCCTCTCCCGTCGGATCCTCTCCTCCTCGGCCTTGATTCTCTGTCTTTCTGCTTCTTGTTCAGCAGCGATTTTTCTCTTTTCCTCTTCTATTCGAATATTCTGCTGGACCGTACTCTTGTGCTCCTCATAGCGAGTCTAAAATACAGATTTGGAATTTGTAAATGAAAATAAATTACCGCAAAATACTTGGCCAAGTTGTCCTTGTTGGCCTTGGCTGCACTTTCTTCGCCTAGTTTTGGTCTCGCCGAGAAGACACCAAGAGCCTGGGTCTCGGCAGCTTGGTGGAGGCTCAGGAGAGTGGAGATATCGGCCAGTGAGGAGGTGATTTTCTGAAATTGTTATTTTTAATTTCCAAAAATAGCCCTACAGTAATCCCAAGATTTACCTCTTTCATTTGCTTATCGTACGCCTCCCTGGCCCTTTGTTCAGCCGCCAAATTGACAGCATCTGCCGTCGCTTCGAGGATTGTCTTAGGTTCTGGCAAATCGTCGCTGTTGAAGATCTTCATCAACTCCTAAATTTGTCCCTTGACCTCTTAATTTTGACACAAAAAATACCTTGAAAAGTTCGGCCATTTCGCGGCAAGTGATCTCCTTTCCATCGATCTTTTTGGCTTCAAGAGAGTCGCCTTCAAAGAGACTGGGGACCAAAATGTCCAGCTGCTCGGAAAACTCTTCCTCGACTTTTCCCAAAACTTTTTCCGAATTATTTTGGGCGATTCGAAGTCCAGGGTGAGGCATCAGGAATGCTTCCAGAGACTCAAAAGAGGACTTGACGTTCTCGCGGAGAACTTTCAGCTCCTTTTTCTGCATGAAAGTTGTTTTGAGCAGTTTCTTCAAGTACTTTTTCCCTCCCTCGTAGCCATATTCATACTGTTTCGAGTTGGGCCAATCCCTCACCAGAAAGAGCAGTTTCTGGAAGGGGGCGCGCTGACGGTTCTCGTCTCTGGTCAACTGGGCGTATTCTGTGAAGAGACGGAGATTGTTCAAATCATCTTCTTGGATCTGGGTGCTTAGATTGTAGATTTGGACTGAGGAGAGCAACGTGCTTAAGGCGAAAATTGTGGCGCAGTCCTGGACAGTCGACTGGTGATCGAAGGTGCCTTGGGTGTCCATTAGGAAGACAACGACCTGAAAATTTCATTGCTTGAGGTATATCGTAACCCAGTAGTAGTTCAGCATAATAGGCTTCCTATAGACTTTGTGAGTTATTTTTTTTTTACAAATTATGATTTTCTACAAAGTTGTAGAGCTTTATTCCCTCTATAACTTTGTTGAGCATCAAAAGCTCGAAAAGGGCCGATTTCTTGGCGGAACCCATTTTTGAGTTATACATCTTTTGGAAGGCTACTGTAACCTGTCGCGATTGGCTCCCCCTTTTCATAGAAAAAACTCACATCCTCGCCACTCTGATCTTCCAATATGTAGGGAACAGACCAGATGAAGATCCCATTTGTGTCGCGATCCGATCCCCCTCGCCAGTTGAATTTATCCAAAACGGTGGTCTCATCAAACCACTCCCCCTTCCCTCCCTTGTGGAGGTGATCCAAATAAGTGACAATGAAATTGAGCAGAAACGATTTTCCCTTCCTGAAGGCTCCAGCAATAGAGATAAGGGCGATCTGAAAGCATACGTTGGTTATCCAAATGAAAAGGGGACTCACCTTCTTGCCGGCGATATCAGCCCTTCCCAGAGTCTTTTCCAATACTTTTTGGTTCAATTTGTAGATGTTTTTGGAACCCTCATAGAGTTCAACGATCGGTGCAGCATAGCCAGCAGCCATTCTTCTGAAGATATCTTATTTTTAACGTCATTTTTGGGTGCAATAAAGCCAAAAGTGTAATGTGATATGCAAAAGAGAAAATTCATATTTTCTGGGCTCTAGATCAATTTTAGGGGAAGATAATGTTCTGCAAAGTTGTAGCCAACTTTCCAGAACATTATAATCTATGAAAAGAATTACTATGGACTCTGGGGAGCGAGTGAAAGAAACATTCAATATCAAAAGGCAAGGCAGTTTTGAATTCATCTAAGAAAAGGCCAAAAACTAGAGCACAAATTTTGGAGTAAATGGAGAAAAACTGGGAAACAAGGCAAAATTGTGAGGTTTTATAATGCCTTATCTTCACAGGTAGCCTTATCTTCTCGTCGACGCAAACGTACGCCCAACGTCGCCAGTGAGAAAAGGAAAAAAAAAACATCAGAAAAGGGGCGGGGAGTAGAATTCTCAACGAATCACATGAGAAAATATGAGATTTTGTAGAATTTATGGAAAGTCAGTAGATCTGATTCATCGACTGATTTGAGTACAATAAGCTCTTGACTCAAGAGAATATTCAAGGGCATATTAATAAAGGTCATGAGCTCGATACGCCAAATAAAAAATTTGCAAAAAAAAATAAGCAAAAATCGAATTTTATGGGTCATATTCGGATTGAAGGATCTTTGTTTGAGTCTTACATGGAGTCTATCTCAAAACAATTTATCTGAAATTACGAAATGGCATAGTCGAAACAAAAACGTCAATTTATAAAGTTTATGAAACTCCTAACAATGATACTGCAAACGCTGAAGAATATTTATTGATTGGTGTAACACAAGCGCTTCGAAAGCGAAAGACGGTTTGCCGGTTCCATAACATATCTCAGCATTTTCAATACTTCGTGTTCAAATATTGAATTAAACGCAATCGAATGACTGCCCAATTCTCATTATCGATAAGAGTTGATCGTTTAATTATTTCCTCATATAATTTCAATTGAAACTCCTAGGTATATCGTCGTGTTGCCTTTAGAATTATTATCTAACCTGACAAAATAGGTGGTCTAGCGCAGCGGTTGTCAGGGATGTTAGCGGTGCAGTAAAATGGGAAACCGCACTGCAAGATCAACAAATTTTCGCGCATCGCACCGCGAACATCCCTGATCGGCTGAGACGGAAATACAATGATTATTTCAGTAAAACATTGAGAAAATATGAAAAATACGCTAACATTGATGCTGCTGATAAACAATATTATGCTTTGAATACGTTCAACAACTGTTTACAAGAAATCGATTAACTATTTCTGGCATATATTTTGAAACTCATTAATGGGTTGAAATTACTATAAAATCATTATTGGATTTGGTTACAAAATTTCTAGAAATATTTGAAAGTTTTAGCGAAATTGCCTTCCCTGACTTTGACTTCACAGAGTAGGTGGGACTTGCGCTCTCTAGGCATATCTCCTCAGATTGAAAGAGCAGAACTTTAGACAACATTGCAAAAGAAGCAAAATAATACAAAACAAAGCATTATTAACTTGAGAGAATATGCGTGAGATACAGATTTGAAAATCGTGCATTACTGATTCATCAAATGAGCATTTATCTGTAATAATAACTGTCTTCCTGTGATAAATTTATTTAAATTGACTTAACGTTTTTCAAACATTATAACACCACAAAATTGCAAAAAAATATATAAAATTAAGATGTAAAAAATATAAAATTGAGAATTTAAAAATGGTATTATGACGAAATAGTGTAAGATGTAATGATGAAATGCCTCCTTTTCTTAATAATTTTTAGCAGTCATCATTGCTTGTCATAATTTTCGTGTTACACTATTCCGTAATTATTCCAAATCCACATCTCATTAATTCGATCACAAAAAATTACGGATATTTAGCAATTTCCTTATTAAACTCAGCCAGCTTTTTGTCGTATTCTTTGATATCATTGGGCAGTTTGTCAGACCAGTCGAGGTACCTTTTCACAATTTCTAATGCGGTCTTGTTCTGAAATAATATTATTTTACATCCATCTATTTAAAAATATATTAGCTTACTTTAGACTTGTCTTCAATGTGCCATTTCTTCTTGTAAACTTCGTCTTCGAATTCGTTCCTCTTCTCGATTAGTTCGATAAACTCTGCATCTTCCTGTTCATGCTCTCTGGCTTCCTCAACGATCCGTCTAATGTCAGGATCCCCCTGTGGTTTTCCATCGTATTTTAACTTGATATTCGCAATGTTTCCCGTTTCGACTTCTACTTTTGTCACATGCAAAATTCCGTTGATATCTATTTTGAAGACATTCTGAATTAATACATTAGGAACAATGTTTAGAAGCTGTGAAAAGCATTGATAAATAGATCATAGATTTCCAACCTTTAATGAATATCCTTTTCTTCTATTCTTGTTATTTAGTTCAAGCAAAATTTCTCCGAATTTGCGATTATTTTCAACTTTCGCTCGTTCCCCTTCATAAATTCCAGAACGTGTAGAGGATTGATTGTCATAGGCTGTTACAGTTTCTTCTCCAAACTGAAATATGCGCATGTTTCCTTCCTATTTTATAAAATGGAACGTACCACTTAAGTGAATTTGATATAATTTTTGAAAATTTCGTTCACTTTTACTGTTTAAGCTTGAATAATTTTCACATGTTTCGTCTCAAAATGGCATTTAATTAAAAATAGACTAATTTGGAAAATAATCATTTAAATATTTGAAAGTAATATTATGATTGTGAATTGCGAGATTCATCATCTTCGACTTACTTCGCATGGATATCGTGTTCCTCTGGGAATAATTGTGAGCATGCGGCCTCCTCGCACTTCCATGCCTATGGATAATGCAGTTATTTCAGAAAGATCGTTAGTGTAATTGTGAGAACCAGAGATGTGTAGTTTTGTCTAAATTATTGAACATCTATCAGTTTTGTGCTGCTTGATGTAGTGAATATTTTTATTACCATTCTATTCGAAATGTTGACATTTTCTCCAATATTGCTCGAATATTTATCAGGACTATGAGCCAAAAGGGCCGCTCCGATGGCTACTGCTTCGTCCGGATTGATGCGATGGCGCAATTTTTTTTGTCCGAATTTTTCAGCTAGTAATTCCTGCATTTTCGGAATTCGGGTTGATCCTCCGATCAGTAGCTAAAAACCTTCTTTGAATATTTACTAGTTTGATTACCATAATCTCACCACCAAGTCGATACTGTCAGTTGTCATATTGGCCTGTTGAATTGCCTTATCCACAATGTTGATTGTGCCGCGCAGCATCGGCTCAAGCATCTCGTTCAGCTTTTCTTTCGTCAATTGACAAGTGAAGTCCTCGTCCTCATTCACTTCAATCTGAATTCCTAAAGCTTCACCAAATAACTATCTAAGCTCGTACAGTGATAGGGGCGGGCTGATCGCGATTAGACAGGATGTGTTTGGCCTCTCGGCAATTCAGTCGCAATCGACTCAGGAGTTTCGGTCGATTTGTAGGAAAGTCACGATTCGTTCTTTCTTTATAGTACTTTTTGAAGTATTCCATGATCGACTCATCGAAATCTTGTCCTCCTAAATATTTCTTAAGAATTATTCGTCATTAAGTAGAAGATACGCACCTATATGATTGTGACCAGCAATGGCAATAACTTTTATGCCGTCATTGATCTTCACAATTGAGACATCGAATGTTCCTAAAAATAACTGAACTATTACTAGCCTGGATTAGATTGACTTAAGCTGAATTAGAATTTATGTTCTATACTTGAATATTTTGATAATTAAGTCTACGTTAAAGGCTCGAGACGAATGAAGTTATGCATCATGATGATACCGATCTGATTGACCTTTCATTGCGTAACATCATTTCAATTTGAAAACATCGACATTCCTAGGGACACACTTTCGTCATACGAAAATAATCTATGGGGGATAGATCTCAAGGACTTTTTGGTTAACGGTAGATTAGGAATAAAAGGTTTTTTTAAAGAAAATATACTGGGGGTAGATCGTAGAAGGTTTCTGACGATTGTTCTCCCTAAGACTGAACATCGAAAGGAAGTATGGAATTCAACTGGATAAGTATTCCTACCTCCACCCAAGTCAAATACCATAACAGTCTTTCCATTGAGATCATTCTTGTCTTTGTTCATGTATGCAATAGCAGCTGCAGTGGGCTCATTGATGAGTCTGAGCACCTTCAGCCCTGCAATCTCGGCTGCTCGCATCGTTTCAGTCCTTTGTCGACTATCGAAATAGGCAGGCACAGTGATAACTGCGCCGGTCACATTCATGTTCAGAAAGCGCTAAATAATGCAAGGTAAAATTACATTATTTCTACGAAATTTCTCACTTCAGCAATCGCTTTCATTTCCTTCAGAACTTCAGATGAAATTTCTTCAGGAGAAATAAGTCTTTCTCTATTATTATGCGTTAGTTTAACATGTGGTTTTCCCTGAAATTAAATTATTGTTCGTTATCATTCATCATGTTATTAGAAAATCAGTTTAGGTTTTAATGTTATTCACGAATATTTCCAAACTATAGATATTGTAAATACCTCCTTGCTCTTAACATGGAATGGCCACAACTTCTTGTCCTTCTCGACACTGGTGTCATCCGCTTGTCTGCCGATCATTCGTTTTGCATCGTAGATGATGTTTGTTGGATCCAGGCCAGAATTCACTGCAGCCTCTCCAATGAGCGTGGATGGATTTTTCGGATCATAGGCAATGACAGAAGGAGTGATTCTGTTGCCGAAATTGTTGGTAACAGATTCTGGGTCATTGTTCACTCCATTCACGATGGCCACACACGAAAATGTAGTGCCCAAATCGATTCCAATCGTGGTTGTCGCTTTCCCTGACATCTTCAAGTATTTGGTAGATCAATAAGTATTGTTATGATGCTAAATGTAAATACCGTCGTCGTGAGTGAGCAATAATATAAAACTTTGATGTAAATTTCTCGATACTATCAAGATCTTCAAAATTTATTGCAAAGTATAAAGGAACATCTTTAGAAAACGATGATGATTATTTATAAATGTATACATGGAAAGAAATATATGAGAACACCCAATAAGTAATCTCTGCACACTATGATTTAATCCAAAATAATCAATAACAATTTCATGAAATAACGATTGAATTTAAAAAGGCGAAAATATAGATAATTTGGAATTATTCTTTCGAAAGCAGTGAAGAGGGTGAAGGCATAGAACGATAGATAAAACAGGCAAAATGATAGAGGTTTGCTTTCGACACTTTTTTTTTTATCAATTTTTTCTTAAAATTGGTAAGCATTCGCATCTTTAGCTAGAAGCCAAGCGTCCCTCTTTCAAAGGAAAGAAAGAACGCACAATTTTCCGCCGTTTCAATTATCGTTAATTATTCCGTTAATTAGTTGATAATTTCATGAAACCAAGACACTAACTAGGGTAATTAATAACGGACGAAATTAATGGCATCGTCGGTTTTTTTTCGAAAAAAAAGAAAGAAAGTCTTCTGAAGGCATAAACGACGTCGGAACTCGACGATACAGGTTGAGATAAAATCAAAATCAAACGGATCAACAGTAGACTGAAAGTAAGGAGAAAGAACCAAGAATGAGATGGAATAGGATGCGGTTAGTGAATCAGAGAGTTCGCTTGGTTAGTAAATCGAAATAAAGCGAAGTCGTAATTGATCACGAATTTATTCAGGAAAAATACGACAATAATCAAAATCATCAAAAGCGGCTATATCTCTTGGCAAGATTTAGTTTTGTCTGAGGAGAGAGAAGTCGTGCGAAGACGGAACCTGGCAGAGCCATTGACCCTTAAAGGCAGAGGGCGCAAGTGATATTCTCGGTGTAAAGGCAGTTATAAAAATTTCCTCAAAGTTTGATGGACTAATCAAGCTTATAACAAAAAACCGCATGAAAAACGAACCAGTGTAACCAAAGATGAATTTTTCCAGATGATGTGTCGAAAACTTCTTTTTGCGAATGAATTTTCTCGTCAAGCGAAAAACGTACCCTACTTGTGCAATGAACAGAGCAAAGGCTATTTCAAAGGGAGAACGGCTTTGTAAGGACATTTGTGTTGAATTTCTTTGCTTGTTTCTGAAACATTCTGAAGCTTCTATGGGTTTTTATTATCTTTAACTTTGACTTCACAGAGTAGGAGGGACTTGCGCTCTCTAGGTGTGGTTGAGAATAAATATTCGACAATTGAATGGGAACTGATCACCGACTCCATTCTTCAAAACTCACAACCAAGAATAACGGATTAGTAGCAGCGAAAAGTGCCCTTGAAGATCTCTCGTAATTACCATTCACACATTCAAACTAACTACTTTGAATTATTCAGATATGAAATTCGCACACCGGATGCTCAAATGATTTTCTATTTCGTAGTCGATGAAGTACTCACTAATATATACAATGTTCGGATCGCTTCAAAAGTAATGGATAAACCATCAGCAAGATGTCACAAAGTTATGCCCGATTTGGCATGATGCAATATTTGTTTAATGGAATATTTATTTTCAATTTCATATAAATTTACCCGATTTGAATCTTTGTCAAGAAAGAATAAACTACATGAAAGGTGGCTTACATTGAAGAGTATCAGTAATATTGGTATCGTGATAAAACTTGATTGAATATCAGAAGAGGGGTCTAGCGAGCTTTGCTAGTGAATAATAATGAAAGAAAAATTAGGGAAGGTCACAAGAATAATTCATACTATTAATTTATACAAAGTTTTCAGTATGGAAGAAGAAAGTTTAACCCACTAATTCACAATGATTCTTCTGCCTGCAGATTCACGTCTCTCTGTTTGTCTCACTTCGACTCGTCCTCTTTCTCCCCCGCTTCATCTTCATAGTTCATCTCCTCGAGCACTTCTTTCAGCGTCTGCAGCTCTTCTTCTTCCGCTCGCAGCTCCGCCTCTGCATCAGCCATTTCGTGGCACAGCTGAATTTGTTTTCGATTTTTTTAGGAAAACGATACAAATTTTCCTCAGGAAATAAAAAAAATCTATGCATTTTTATCTAGCACTGGGTTACTTTCAAGAGTCTGAAACGTTAATCGATCTAAACTCACGCTCATTCGAATGTCGATCTGCGCCTCGAGTTCGCGATCGAACTTCTCTGCGAGGGCCCTGTAGTAGGCGGCAGTTGACTCTTCCACAAACAGGTCCTGTAAAGTGAAAAATTGAAATGAAAAAAGACGAATAGGATATTTTGTATCTCTATCATCAGAATGTTTCTCAATAATTTTTAGTGTCGAAGTTTCTGAGGATATAAGAGCATGTGTAAAAGGATCAAAGAATGTAACAGACGGTTTTTTTTTTCATTTTTATATGATCTTGACAAAGTTAGTGTTCATAAGATGTCTGAATGAGTCTCGAGGAAATGTGAAAATCCGACTTTAAAAATCTCCATTTCTGACGAGTCTAATTTCATCATTATGTGACGTAAAAGGCATTAACTAGAAATTATTTATTTAAAAAATATACAAATTTTCTAACCTGTCCATGGTAGCTGGTGGGTGCATTGTGCTCAATGCTGACGACTGTCTGAGCGACCGAATCCTTGTAAATCGGTTTGGACAGGGCGGTCTGCTCGCTGTTCTCCTTGTTCACAGCCACCGAGTCAGGAGGCTGAAATTTTCAAGATAAACTTTTGAAATAAAAATATCAAAACCTGTTTGGATTTCGCATCGATAGCAGGAGAGGAGATGGCATTCTTCTGAAAATAATGGAAATTAATGGGTTTCAAGATTTAGTCCTCTTTGGAAGATCCGACAGTTTGGTTTGTACACCATTATTTAGCCCAGGCACTATTGAAGAGCAAGTGCTAGTGATGAAGAAAATCTCACCAAAAGTGCGTCATCAGGTTTGACGAGGTCGCCGATTTTGTGCGCGGAACGATCGACATTTTGGCGATTAGAGGAGATAGTCTTCAGACCGACGCGGCGAGACTCCATTGCGAAACTCTGATAGAGAATTAGCACTGATTAGTCTGAAAATGCAGAAAATCATTTGAATCTACAGAAAAATAAAGTGATAGTTATGGGAATTTACCCATTTCATCGGAAAAAGTGAAAACTCCATTTGAAATTTATACTTCAAGAAAATGCATTCTCACAGGGCAAGGCCCATTTCACAAGGATTGCAAAAGAACAATACGAATACCCGATGAGATGATGACTGAAATTAAAGACAAGTACACAGAATAAAACTTGCAAAACGAAGAGCGGCTAATGAAATTGAGGCAACAGCTACTTGACAATCTGATATCCCCTTTCTTTTCTCAAACTTTCGTCCTACTCTCGCCTCCCTCCCCTTTCTAACTATAGGGGTCGTCAGGTCGTCACTTAGTAACTGCCTTGAATTGAGTGTCTGGCTCTAGACTGTAGAGGTGGGGTTCTGTTGGTCGAAGTGAGCGGCAGCCCTATTGAGCAGAGCAGTGCGGGAATCACGGACAAACGCAGTCTGCTCTCGAATGTGGTCGATGTCGAGGCGAATCTGCAAACATGACGCGTGAAATCAAGCAGAAAGGTTCAGTCGATACAATGAAAGAAAAAAATCTGAAAATACGAAACTGAACAATCAATAGCGAGATTTTTGACATTTTCTGGGAAAAGTGGGAATGTTTTAGATAAAGACTGTACAGGGATTTTCGTTCCGTTTTTGAAAATGTCAAAAGCTGTTTCTGTGCAGCCCTGTTTCAGCCATTCATTAATATTGACAAGAAAATTTGATTCGAAATTCGGAAGAACAGTTTTTCTCCCCTATCATAAAAATGACGATGTTCTTCAAATCGACCTTATCGTTCTCCTCGATGAACTGTTCGAGCTCAGTTGCCTTTCCCATAGCGACATCCTTCAGATAGCTCAGTTCTGCCTCTTGCTCATTCGAGTTGTGAGTCTCTGACGAGTCGCCTCTTCGGACCGCTATCTCGATCTGAATCGTGAAAATAGCATTTTCAACAATTTCCTGAAATTCTCATCAAAGATGAGATGGAATTTCAATTTCGGTGATTTTTGATTTAAAAAAGAAAAAAACTGAATTTGTTGCGTGAACCGAAATTCCTTCCATGATTGCGAATTTCAAATAGTTTTATCCCGTCTCATTTCTGATTCAAAACTACTTCACCCAAACTCACGTCAGTCTGCACATTCACGTCCTCTGTCTGGTCTTGTTTCTGTTCCTTCTGCAGTTCGGCCTCGTGCCTCGATTCTTCAGCTGTTTCTGTCTCGTTCGACATTTTTCTGAAAATATTTTTACGGGAAAAAATCGAAAAATTAAAATTAAAGCGAAAATCAAAATCACGCAAAATTCAAATGCAAGCGTTTCGCGGGATGTAAAATGTAAAACGCGTGCATGCAATCGAGCAAGTGGGAAGACAGTTCATTTGTCAACGTTTTTCGATTTAAAAATTTTGTCATCCTTTTCCCGGCAACTCGTTTTTGACATCCTGATCAGATCTTGTGAAGTCAGACATGAGTACTATCTCCAGATCGTGCAAACAGCCTTTTTCGATAATATGTTTGATGGATTTTTTTTCTAATTTTTCTAATTTCAACTTTGCTCTTCATTTTGATTTTTTCCATAAAAAATCTCCACATCGATTTGTGCATTCTCCTGATCATTACTGATTTTTTTCACTGACTAATTTTTTCTTTCATTTTCTGCCATTATTTATTGCGAGTAATGCCAGAGACACATGTTCCCTATCTCGAATTTGCGTCTATCGGTGATGCAACCATTTGCTAAGCTAACTGATAATCGCGAATCTCGATGCATGCAACTTCTCGTTACTCAGTCTCACAATTCTCGTACATTTTGTGTTTGTTTACGTTTCTGAAAGAGGAAGAGAGAGTCATGAAACAGTACCGGAGCCCCTTTTCCATTCCGAACGAATCGCAATGATTCATGCGAGTTGTCGTCCCCTTCACCCTATCTTCTCTTTCCTCCCTATTCCTCCACTCTGCTTTTCCTTATCATTTCCTTTCTTTTCTCCACTCTTTTCGAGCACATCGAGTTATACAGTTTCCCGTAAGCAGCTTTATCACCCTAGTCCTATCGCTGATAATCTGTCATTTTGTTTTTCTTCTTTACGTTGTGCCTTTCTGTTCTAGGCATTTAGAAAATATTTTGAGGCGTTAAAGAACCTTGTCTTTAGAAAAGTTGAGTTTAGCTTGTGTCTCTTCTGATATCAGAAATTCTTTGAAATAGAATTGCATCTTTTCAAGCGCGTCGAATATGTCGAATATTCGTTTTGTAGTCATTTTTGTATGATATGTTCGCGAGAATGAATGTATTCATTTGTTCTCATTTCTTGTCTCGCTGTTTTGCTATATATCGACTAATGCAATCACTATAGACCGTGTTGTTGTAATTCGTAATCCATTCTGCATTTCTGCATGCTTATCCTCCATCCCCTTCATCCGTTTTCTACATCTCACTTTGCACACATCCATCCACATCCGTTCATCCCTTCATTCTCCTCGCGTCTTCATCATCCCTTTCCTTACATCTTCCAGTTCTTTTCCTCTCTTCCCTCTCCATCCGTCTATTTTTCTCATCCATTCTGTCTGCTTCTCTCCCCCTTCTCAATCTCCCCTTCTTCCTTCCAAACTGGAATCATGCCGTCGGCAACTTCCCTCTCCTTGGCTTTCTTTTTTCGTCCACTTTGCCAATGAAAATGGGGATCGTTTCTTCTCTTTCTCTTCTTTTCGTTCCCCTCTTTCTTTTCTCCCTCTCCATTCCCCCACTCTCTCGTTCATCCATGCGTCCCGCGTGCTCTTTTTTCTTTTCCTCCCTTTCTGCAGCCTGGCGAATCGAATTCTCATTGCATTCAGTGCAGTATTGAATGACTTTCTGTGACCTTTGCCTAGCTGCTTTTCCTCTGCTCTTCCATCCTCCATTCTGTTTCCCCACTTTCTGCTCTTTGATTGATTCTTGCGAAATTCGTTGCCGATTGACTTTCTGACGTGTTTTTACGTGATAGTAAAGACAGATCGGCGCGGCATTTCTCGTCTCCCCCTCTCATAGTTTATGTATTTCAGTGACCGTGTCCGTCTGAGTGTGTGTGTGTGCAGCTGCAGCCCTCTCGCCTTTTGCCTGCGCCAGCCCTGCGGTCCCATTTCCATTTGCATTCCAATCGATGGCTTCTGGCAATCCTGCAGATTCCGGTGCGCACGTGGAATCGTCTTTGGTGACTGCCTGCAAGGGGGTCGGCCTCAGCAACCAACAGCTCCAACTCATCATCTTCCAGTTGAATATTAGACGTCTCGAGCACTTCTATTACGCTAAATCCAAAGATTTACAGGTCTGTTGCTTTTATCTTACATATTCCTTTTTCATGTGTTTTTTTCTTTTATTACTGCTAGTTTGATGGACAGTATAATGCATTGTCACACTCTCCCTCAATTATCGATTTTTGCAACGCTTCAAGCAGTTTGATGTAACGGACAGAAAGTAGGCAGAGAACGCACTGCAATGCAATCTTCTGCAACTTATTTATGTCATTAATGTAAAATCGAAAAAATAATGCTGTTAAAGAAGCTATGTAGTTATTTAAACAAAAAAATTAAATGATAAATGAACGAGGGAAATTGAATGTGGACATTTTATGAATGATGACAGAAATCAAAATAATATGAGTTATTTAAGGCTATTGGTCTGAGTGACGATGTGATCACTCGATTGCGAGCTGCAGCGGCAGAGATACAGGCGAGTACGAATGGGAATGGCCATGACGGACAAGGACAGCCTGTCTTTGTCAGGAAGGATGACTCCCTCCATGTCGAGGGATTTGATAGGAAATACTTCATCGACTCCACTCAGGTACATCCCCTTTCCATTCACTTTCCATTTTCCTCTTGCCCCCTTCATTTTTTACTCCTAATTCTAAGCTTATTATTAACCTATTCGTGACTGGTTTCGGACGAGGAAAAAACCCACCAACCACTCATTTGAGGACATTTCAATCCATTCATTCATTATTTGCGAAGAAAAGATATTATCTTGTTTGAGATGATGATCTTTGAAAAACGAAAGAATACATTGTTGAAATGAAGGATGATGAAGGCTATTCGGTTTTTCAGATCCATTTGATGGACATAATTGGAGAGGGCACATTCGCGGTCGTAAGGAGGGGAATTTGGACGCGTTCTGATGGCAAAAGGAAATCTATTGAAAACCTTCCAATTGAATATTCTTTTAGACTGGATGTGGCAGTGAAGATAATGCGCGATTTGTCGTCAGTGATGCTGGAAGAAGTGCAGACAGAAGCCAGTCATTTGCTGAAGCTGCAGCATCCAAATCTCATCTGCATGTATGGAATCGTCCAGAATCCCACGATGATGGTCAGTTAAAATTTTTAAATATTTTGTAAGAAAGGATAATTTGTTGGAAAAAATCTCATATTTTTCAAGTCTTATAATTTTTCGTACTGATTCTAATCATATGATCTGGCATAAGATTGCTCTTCGTAGGAGTACTTCGAATTTCCAATATACTATCTTTCAGGTATTTGAATTGTGTGAAGGCGGTTCTATTCTGGATCGATTGAGAGACTCAGACAAACCCGTTCCTCTCGTGTCGACTCTGCTCGACTACTGCACACAGATTGTCAAGGCACTCACCTATCTCGGTAATCATTCATTCTTTATTCTCAAATTTAACCAAAAGTATGTTTTGCAGAGTCGAAGAGATGTGTGCACCGGGATGTCGCTGCTAGAAATATTCTTTTGAGCAAAGACGAAAAGGTTCGCTATTTATTTATCAGTTTCTTTTGAGTATCCTTCTTTCAGGTTTGCAAAGTCTGCGATTTCGGTTTGATGAGGAATCTGAAGGAAAACGAACAAATGTATATTATGGGCCCTCAGAAGAAAGTGCCTTTCAGTTGGTGAGATTTTTTCTTTGACTCCTTGAATTTACTCTTTGCAGGTGTCCTCCAGAATCGTTGAAGCAGCGTAAATTCTCTCACGCGTCGGATGTGTGGGCATTTGGTAGGAAGTCATTTTGAGCTTGACTAATAGAAGGAATTTTCTGAGAGTTTCTTACGTTTTTTCAACGTTACTTTTTAAAGTTTAGCTCTTTTAAGATGAGGAGGACTTTTCTCTGCATTTTACAATTTTTCATCTTACTTCTCCTTTCAGGTGTGACGATGTGGGAGATATTCAGCTTGGGAGAAGAGCCCTGGATCGGGTGCAGAGCTATCGATGTGAGTCTGATGCATTGATTCATTCACTAACAAGTGGACGACTTTCCCTAATTCCATTCAGGAAAGATACAGCTTTATTATTGTGTTTATGCAGGTATTGAAACGACTGGACGCGGGCGAACGGCTGGAGAAACCGGCTCATTGCAGCCAGCAAATATACGACCTCTGTTTGCTCTGCTGGAAACTTGAGCCCAATTTGAGACCCCCTTTCACCAGGCTCAAGAATTTCCTCAAAGAGGTCAGTCGCTTTTCTCGTGTTTTTCTTTTCTGATTCATTGGCGATTTGTGTTTTGCTAATTTTGGAAAGTTCAGGCAGAATTCAACATTGCTGAAGTACGAGAAATTGCGCCAAGCGTTGGAGATAAGCCATTGAAATTGTCGGTTGGGGAACGGGTTATCGTCATCGAGAATACGTAAGCTGATTTATATTTTATTTTGGTCATCCTTTATGAATTAATTTTGCTTTACTTTTTGGCGTTAAAGCCAACATCTTCCGAGTTTTAAAAACGCAATTTCTTCTGTTATAATTTTCGGGCCTTCACTGGAATTTCATCTACTTGATTGATAACCATTTTGGAAAGTTTACTCATTTAAGAATGAAGAAGTGTTGCAAAGTTGAAAAGGCGTTTGAAGACTCCAATTGTGTGATCGACAGGGTCGAAATTTTTTCAAGAAACCAGCTTTCAAAATATGGGAAAAATAAACTATTTTCAGAGGAGTGATGTGGTACGGCCAGAGTGAGAGAACTCGTCAATTTGGAACGTTCCCTCGCAGCTGCGTTTACGTCCATTCCAAATCAGCCATTTCTGCTCCCTCCCCTCAGATCTCTTCGATCTCTGCCTCTCCCCTTCGTCCTACGCTTCCGCCTGTCGGGATCCCTCCAACTTACATGACTTCGCAAAACAACAGTAGGATTTCACTTCCTGTCAAAGGTAAGGCATTTTTAGCGAAGGTTAAAATTTTCGGCTTCATAGAAAGCTCGATTAGTTCAGTGGCCGGCAATTTAGAAAGTTTTTGTAACTCTTTGCAACAATGTTTCCCTTTAAAACTAGCAGAACTATCCAAACTATTTCTCTCTGAACTGACTAAAGCTTCCAATAAGAAAAGACTTTCTCAATGAGAATATCAAAAGGATTTCCAGCAGGCATGCCACAAGGTAACGGACATGTGCTTTACATTACCCTAATGTATCACTTTGGTCTATTATCGAAAGTTGTCTGCTAAACTCATCACTTTATACATTTTTAAATTGAATCAGACGTTTATTGTCTAAAATTACTAAAGAGTGACGCTTATTTATTATTCCTAAGAATGTGTGGGAGAATTTTTGTCCTGTTTTTCAAAGTCCTTGTCTATTTGTTACGAGATAGTCTTTGTACACCAAAGTGTATCGTTGCGCACCAAAACTATTTTATAGTAGCAGAAGTATGTCTTTGCACACCAAACTCATATTTTGCCATAACTAGAGTATTGACACGTTCAATAACGATTTTTGGCAATCCATTATGCAAGAATCATAAAACTAGTCAACAAGGTATAACCTGACTTATGAAAATTGCGCTACCATATCTATCCAGGCTGTTTGAACTTCATAGGTGTCATGGACTATTTACTCAATTTGTGCTATGAGTTTAGGCTCAGGCTTTAGGAATAGGGATAGGGAGTTGGTAGGGCAGGATGCCATTTCTATTTTAGAATGCATCAATTACTTTTGGTGCGCAACGATATACACCCTTTTTACCAAATGTAAATTCCTCTTCTAGTTATCGTTTTGTTTTCTTCAAATTAATCCCTTTAGGGTCATTCATTCATGCTGGTCATGGGGATGCTCGAACAGGACAGACATGGGGCGATCCAGGGAAAATCAACGACGTCTACCTTAAGAATCCCGTGCTCGGACAACCTCTTACATTGTAAGTTTTTTTCTTCTTATTTTTCTTGGAAAACTATTTTATTTATTTTGGATCAAACGGGGCAATGCTCGTTCCAACGATTCACGATGTCAGTTCTCGAAATGGAAGTGCACAACCATCGACTTCTAGTGCAAGAGGTCATATTTCAATTGGCGATAATTAGTTTTATGAAGCAAATTTTGCAAGTTTCTTTAATTCTATTCTTACGAAAGACGATAATTCAATTTTTGTCTATGTGAAATTTCCCTGAAAATCGGCTCATGCAATTCTAACATTTTCCCAGGAATGATAATTTTATTTTTAGGGGGCCCGAGTTTGTTCATCAAGCCAATCGACTACGAGGATCCATTCGAAGCAGCGCAGAAGGACTGCTTTTCGCCCAGCAAAATCGAGCTTCCAAAATTCGGTAGGAGGTGTTTATTTACAAAGTTTATTTTCATGTTCTTCCAGACAATGCCTCAACATCGAATGGCTTTGCAGCGAATTCGAATTCTGTTGACAGAAGGAACCCGAATTTGAATCGAATGGCTGAAGGTAAGCAACGTGAAGGAGGATCGATTATGTTGGATTTCATTCAATTTCACTTCACTTTCTTCATTTTGTTCATTTATTTACCTTTCAGCTGTGTCTTCTTCCTCTTCCCGTCAGTCTCCCTCCTCCTTCCTCTCGCACAACCAAACAGTCCCTGCCATTCCCCCTCCTCCAACTAGAACTGCTTCCGTTGCTGTTGCAAATCAACCTCAACAGTATCAAATGCAGCAGCAAAATCAGCAGAACATGCCCTCTCATTCATACATTCCACAGGTCAGTTCGAATTAATTTATTAGTTGAGCAATAATTTATGTCACATCTTTTCTTATGTACTATCGCAATAAGTTTAGGAAGAATTATCGTACAACTCAACAAATTTGATTTTTAGAGAGGTTTTCTATGGCTTTTTTATCAAAATAATGATCTTTCATGGTTATTATTCTTAAAGTTTTCAAAGAGAATATAGTAAATTTTGATGGAAATAAAACCAACTAGGTTACCTATTTCACTGTTTACCTCTTTCAGCAACCTGTTCGCCTTTCCCAATTGCCAAAGGATAATCCACTGCTGAGCGAGATGAAGGGCAGACTCGCTGCAGGAGGACAGGCACCAGCAAATGCGGCAGCTCTGCATGGTTCCTCCTCTGATCCATTCTTGATCAACAGGATTCCGCAACAAGTTGGTTTTCTATTTTCAGTTTGTCGGCACAAACTCTTGTTAATTAATAGTCAAAAACAACGTGGCTAGCCGCTCCTTTCTTTGCACTGTTCCCTCTTCCTCATCGAATAAAAGAGGAAGAGCGTATTATTTCTCCTCGATATTTTCCTATCCCTGCGTTTGGAATTTGGACTGTGCAGAAACATTACTTAGTGTCGGTAGAATAGAAATTTTATTCTATCAACGTATCATTTTTGGTATTCCACTGTAATAATTTTCAATTCTAAAAATCCAAAATTCTAAAATTTACTTTTAGAACTTCTTCGTTTTAAAATAGATTGAAAGTAAAAACATCTTTTAGTTTTCTCAATAAACGATGTAGTGTACTCATTTTTAGGCCTCGAGTGCGTCTACATCAGCTCTCTCCACTGCCTGTCTTGTACCGACTCCAGCTCCCGCTCTGCAGCCAGTCAAATTACCCATTGCCCAAGTGCCATCTATTGCGTCTTCTACTTCTTCGTCGGCAGCCCCTTACCGTCACAATCCAGCTCAACAAGCGATAGTCAATCAGATTCAGCAAAAGCAGCAGGCTCAGAAACAGCAGCCAGCGGTTCGGACCATCCAGCCCCAATCTCAGCCCTCGATTCCCTTGCCCACTCCCATTCCCACACCCACACTCACACCCGCATCTGCCTCTGTTCCAGTTCCTCCTTCTATGTCTTCAACCACAACCTCAAAGTCTACGGGTCCTAAGCCTCAGCAACCAAATCACCCGGCAGCAGCCCTGATTCAGCCCCAGAAAGTGGCCCTTCCTCGTCCTCAGTCAGCAACCCTGCCCCCTGCGACCACTTCCATTTCTGCAGTGCCCCGTCCTTCTCCATCTTCCAACAGCAAGCCAACGTCTTCATTCCCTCCACCTCCAACTGTCTCTGCAATCGACAGGTATAATTTCATTATCGGTTTAGCACTTATTGAAAATGTTCGATTGAAAACTAGAATCTGAATATTTTAGTGGAGATTAAATTCAACTCTAAATTTTATGCGCAATTATGAACATGATGATTATTCTTATTACAGGAAGAGCATGATCGAGAAGGAAGTCAGTTCTCTGCTGCCCCCTCCTTCTGCTCTCCTACTGGGCTCCAATTCATCCACATCTGCTTCGGCGTCTTCATCAAATGGCAATTCTGCTGCACCTACACAACCATTGGTTCAGCAACCAGCCATCAAAACTCCAACAATAACTGCAGCTCAGGTTGCCGAAGTTAAGCATGTAAGTCTATTTCATCTTTTTTTTAAACTTGACTAATATTTTTTCGAACCAAGAACCCCTTGGAAAAATTCCACTTTTTGAATCCTAACTCCGAGCGCTATCAATTCTACTTTCTTTTCAAAACTATACACAAGCTATAAACAAGGGAGTTGCCTGTGAATTCCTGAGATATATAATCTAATTTCAGAGAGCCACGCCCAATTTCCAATCAACAGCCGCCCCTCCCCCTGTGGCCTTATCGATGTCCTCTGTGCTCGTTCCCACGCCCATTCATCAGACGGGCTTATCGGCAGGAGATGCCGCGAAGAGACAGTCGAATCTGACTGATGAGGATGTAAGAGAATCAGAAACAGATTGACATTAAAATAGATTGCAAAATGATGATCATTTTATGATTGCTTCGTCCGCTTAGAGTATCTGCAGTTTTAGATGAAAATTTCCGTTCCGTTTCCGAAAATTTGGAAGGAAACTTTTATTTTCGTTTTTGTTTCCGACAATCTCCAAACTAATCTTCACAAAAGAATGACAACCCAATCCGATGAAAATGCCAAAAGATTACATAATTTGCCCCCTTCGAAAGTTTTTCTTCCCAAATTTCATCCAGATTGAAACGCAATAAATTGATGAATCAGACAAGAATTTGAGGTTTTGTCTTCAAACTTGACTATAGTCACACTAATAACTCAATAGAGCTTTTTTGCAGATCACGAACATGATTGACTCCACGCGCACAGCCCAGTCTCAGCCCCAAATGGACCTTTCAGCTCGCACGACACCCACTCAAGTGCCCATTTTCGCGCTGGCAAACTCGAACAGATCCACTTGCGGCACAACGGCTCTGTACGGGGCTGCCTGGCAGTACGGGGGAATGGGAGGAGTGCCTGCATGGTCGTCACATACTTACAATCCTTATGGGGGTAAGCAATGTCGTTTTTAGAAAAATGTACATATTCTTGTTGAATAGGAAAAACTAGTTTAAAACAATCATTTTCATTCTCTTATCCAGGGCTTAAAATTTTTGATGTTGATACTCCGGAGCGTCGGTGTCAGAAAATAAAATTTTTCATTTTTGAAAATATTATTTTTTGATAAAACTTATGTAAGAAAACCTCAAAATTTTAGCTCAAATGCATATTTAATGACTACAAATTGAATTATCAAGAAAATGCTTAATTTGCTCGAAAAGGCAGTTGACACTGCAGTGTCACCCATGTCAAAAATTTTAAGCCCTGCCTTTATCAAATTTAGGATTCAAAAATAAGCTAAAGTAATTTTGTTCTTCCGAAAAGTTATCCATCATTGATATTAGCAAAAAATAATGATTCCATTTTCAGGCTACAACATGCCCGCGAGTTATTGGAATGGAGGTGGAATAACAACCGTGGCAGCGCCTTCCGTTTATCCTTCTCTGACAGGAGGAATGATCGTCAATTCAATTCCGGCTACTATGCCCGCTTCTGTCCCCCTCTCTTCCCAGGTATTTTAATTTAAAATTCTGCAGCAATGTATGGTTTTGCCCTTTGTCTCATTCAATTTGCAAATAAAATCGCCTGTTTTTCAACTTTTTCATCGTCTTTCTTAATCGTTTTGCGCTTGACACGAGGAAGATCATTTGAAACGGAACAGCAGCTGGAAAAAAATAAAATTGAGCTGATAGGCAATTCGAATAGTGGAGATAAGGAAAAGAGACTGGCACTGTTTACTGAGCTTACTTCTCTACATAATGACATTATTCTCGAATAGAATTGATCAACGACAAAACAAAAGTAGCACTTCATAAATGAAAGCAATACACGTCATATTATTCAGGAAATGATTTTAATGGAAAGATCATTTTTCTTTTCAGAATCCTTCAACGAGCAGTGGAATCACTAGGGCAGAAGAAATGGAAATCCTCTACAAGGAAGCTTCGTTCGTTGAGTAAGTTATTTTTCTCCATGAATAAGTATTGAAATTCTCAAAAGTATTCGCGCCAAAATTAATTCGCGTACAATTAGATTTGAAGTCCTAAATTTTAAAACTGATCTAAACTTTATGAAGCCTGCCATTTGTATGTATTGTGATATAAAATCCAAAAACTATGTAAATAGTTTCTTTGTTCGTATTACCATTGCGTCCCCTCATGAGACGATCTTTATGTGAAACTTTTTTCCATGTCCTATAGGAAAATCAATACAGTTTTCTATTTAATTCTCAGGTAAATAGCCTACCAAGTAAAATGCTATATCAATTTTATTGCTCCAAGTTTACAACAGTTGCGCGGGCTTTCGTGCTAAATTGTCGATAAAAACCTCGCTTATTACGACTTTGGACATTAAAAATGATAGAAAAATAAGATTTCGGAAGGATGAGAATGCTGTCGTAAATATTATCGTTAAATTTAGAAGATATACTTTTATTAATTTTGGGCTTATTTCAATTTCGCTACAGATATAAGGCATAAAAACGAAATTTCTAATTAGCGAATTTTTAAAGTGGCTTTCAAAATCCAATGTTATCATATTTTTTGATAAAGTTATAATTTCAGTCGAGCTCGCTGTGATGTGATGATGAGGGAGACGAAAGGGAACACTGAAGAAGCCTTGCGCAGATTGAAAATGGAATATCTGCAGACAATCGGGGTGGCGAGAGACGAGACTGCGGCCAGGAATGCCCTGACAAGGCACGAATGGAATCTGAATGCTGCTGCTGAAAGTCTTCTGTGATACAGCACAACTTTGAGTTATTTGAAACAAACAAATTTGACCCGATTTACAGCTATTTGCCAAATTTAAAATGTGTGATATTTTTAGTAAAATTATGATTTCTTTTTAGCCACTGATTCATTCTCAATATTTATTTTCTAGTAACTTTCTGGTGCTTTTTTATGTTTCATGTATCAAGTTTCCCTCGCTCGAAATTGAAACATCAGTAAGCCTTATTTATTTACATTTTCTCAACGCATTCTCTTCTCTCTCAAGTCTTTGATATTTGCTCGAATAATAGGCTTCGATTGAGCTTATTTCATGTGTCTAATTTGTCTGATTTCGTTACGTGTATTCTCGCCCTTCCAAAATATTGAAGGGCCATTCATCTGGTCAGAATTATTCTCTGTTACAAACCAACTCGATCACTATTCTGCTTTCCAAACTCCTTGTCCTCATTTTCAGCATCAAACTTCCAGTTCCTCTTTTCAAACCTTGCCTTCACCTTCTTAGGATGTACTTAAAATTCCTTTCTAAGTTATTTCCATGTATCATCAATTCGTGAATTTTTCTTAATATCGAAACATATCATGGGCCAAACATTCGATTCACTGCTTTATCCAAGTACTATTCATATTTTTGTCAATTTGTGGTAAATTGCATTTGCACTCCCAAAGTTGTGCGATTTTTTGCTGAATGTTTGAATTTGAAGAAGAATAAATATCGGATGTTTACACAATGATGCAATAGATATGATTTATTTTCGAACGAATGGACGAACAGAACCAGCAGCTGACAATTCAGACACTCGGCTTGCACAAGAACTGAATTAATGACGCAATCAAACACTATCAATCCGATCGATTCATAGTCAGCACTATTCGAACTGAATGATCCAATTCGGTTCTGAAGAGGATCTTCGCATAAATTCCTATTTC
>LIAE01010444.1:144469-169833 GCA_002287525.1 Diploscapter pachys | reverse complement strand
ATAAAAGCCATAAAATCTTTAGTTTTTGTTCTATTCATAGCAAAACGCGTGAATTTTTGGGTGATTAAATCGAAAGTTGATTTATCTGACAGTTTTAGCCTCTGGCAAATGGTTGCTTGTTTTTCTTTAGTCAATATGTTTACAGTCTTTGTTGGGATGTGAGATGCCGCTTGCCAGATAAAAATGAAGAGATGTTCCGATTGAAGAAGATTCGACAGAATCGGAAGCAGCGAATGAATCGAATGAAGCAAATGGGAATGAAGGTGATGAGGTAAGGGGCAAATTAGCTGCTGATATGTACATGATCAAACAAAATTAGCTAAATGAATCTCAGAGTTACGAGGGCAAGGCTAATGGCAGTCAGAGAAGAACACTCGATACGGAATCAACACCAGCACACATTATGCATTGAATGAGAAGAAAGAAGGTCATGAGGAAACCTAACCTAGAATGGGAAAATTCAACAATTGACAAACGGGATGATTCGAGAATAGCATGCATTTGAATTGGAAGGGAAAATGGGAAGGAGAGGAAGAGAAGACACGACTGCACGAGATAAGAAACATTGATGAAAATGACTGAGAACTCGGCAAAGGGAAGGGGGCTGACAATAAGCGATAAATGATAAGAGATTAGCAACAGGAAAAGCGAGAGCATTGCGCAATACGCGCAAGGGGTTTGTACACAAAAGGAGAGGCAGGGAAGAAAACACAACATTCAGGCTGGAGGATGGAGAAGTAGATAGAGTGCCCAAATCAAGACAAGAAAGACAATTGAGAGAGAAAAAGAGAAGGAAGGCAGAAGCTGCCATAGACCGACTGCCTGCTGGAAGCTGAATGCAAAGAGGATTAAATAGATAGCTGACACTATCCAATTCGATTAGAGACATTAGACAGAGACAGAAGAAAGAAGGCTCTATGATGCAACTGATTAAATCGGTTTAGAGATAAGACCAAATTCGAACGCAACCAGATCAAATTCAAACAGTAAAAATGCTACTATTTCCTGGAAAGAAGGAAACGAAGATGCCAAGCGGAACATTAGCAATCGATCGATATGTAATTTATTATTAGAGGAAAATAAAAAGAAAAAATCATGTGATTCATGAATCCATTGAGAATGCTGAGAGACGAGAAGAAAAGCGGCTTTTTACAAGAAGAGTGAGTACATAATGCATACAACACGACGAGAAATGAGGCAGGGGATGTGCATGTGCTATTCATCTTGAGATCTCCCTGTATATCTCCATCTGCTTCATCTCTCTCGATATTCTCTATCCTCACATATCCCTCCCTCCTCCACTTGATGTCCTACAAGCTGCCGCTGCCGCGCTGCCTTCCGTCGTTTTCAAAATATCACACAGACCGGACTGACGACTGAAACTGTGGCAGGCAAAAAGACTCCCTCGGGCACGCAAAGCGCAAGTGACACAAAAAGACCGTCGAAGGGCAAAAATGAGAAAATAAACAACTGAACGAGGAACGAGGAACGCAGACGACGCACATTTATTGCGCCGCACCATCTACAACAATGCAGTCATTTTATCGACCATCAACTACCTCACACAAGGGAAGCATTTGACCTCGGACTCAGCTCTTCGAATGGGAGTAAGTGGAACTTACCAAATCGACGTCGCTGATTACAAATATGCAAACATTTTCTGCGAACAGACTACTTTATTTCTCGAACAAGTGGCATAATTTCGCAAAAAGGGATCTCGTAAAGAAAAATGGCTAAAAGCGTGCCCACTGCGCCGCTTCGCCACATTGGCCTTCGCGAATTCGTCGCTTTTCCCTCACATCCACTCTCTTCGCTTCTCTATTTTCAATTCGCTCGCCTTATCGCAGAGTAACAAAAAAGAAAAGCGATGAGTTCGCGAAGACTAGTGTGACGCAATGGATATGCTTTTAGCCATTTTTCTTTACGAGATCCCTTTTTGCAAAATTATGCCACTTGTTCGAGAAATAAAGTAGTCTGTTCGCAGAAAATGTTTGCATATTTGTAATCAGCGACGTCGATTTGGTAAGCTCCACTTACTCCCATTCGAAGAGCTGAGTCCGAGGTCAAATGCTTCTCTTGTCAGGTCATTCACACATACAAATCAATTATTTATTTATTATTGTCCCACAAAGCTAGTGATTATACTTGAAATTTCGAAAAGAGATTCAAAACCTAAAGTTAGCAGGTTTGAGCGACTTTGAGGAAACCATAAAATGCATTCTACGAATTCACCATTTCTATTCAGCGCATAGGGAAGAATAAAACTTGAGAATTCAAGAGCAAAAAAAATGATTGAATCGTAAAATGACGAAGCTTTGGAAGTGAAACATAAGTTTTGGTGTACCTTAATTGAAAACAATGCTGCTAAGAAAAACATACAAATTGAGAGGAAAAAGGGATCATATGTAGAGAATGCAACTACGCAATCAGTGAGCGAGTGACGAGTGAAAGAGTCAACGGTTATGCGAATGAGAAAAAGTCGAAGGACCGCGCACTCAACTGATTCACTGCTTCATTTCATTCCTTTCATATTCTCACGATGCTGACTTCTCACTTTAAGGACCTCGTGAAAGATGAGGGAGGAGGGAAATTATTGGAGAGAAAAAGCTGGTCAAATTATGAGAGAAAGAAAGAGGGAAACCATAACTAGGAATGGAAAGGAAATGAAAGGAATAGAAGAAATTGAAGAGAGGACTGTTTGCATAAGGGCATATAGAGGTAAGTGACTGAATGACTCTATGAGTCAAATAGGGAAGAGGGAGATTCGGAGAAATGGAAAGGGAAACCACAATGCAGCCTGCAAAGCTGTAAGCAATCTCCTGACTAGATGGATTTGTTTAATTTACTCGAACCTGTAATAAGCCTGTAGAATGGAAGTAGGAGAAAAGAGAAGAATAGGCACAATAAAGGAAGATGGAAATGGAATTGGAAGATTGAAAGGTAAGAAGGAAGGAAAGAGAAGTCGATTGAATTGGAGAGAAGGGCTCAAGGACAGTCACAGGCAAATTGGAAGAAGGGGAGGAAAGGTGCGATATGCCTGTTGAAAGGATGAATAAGAATTGGTTGAAATTGAGCAGAAAGGGAAACACAATCAACCTAAAGATTTTGACGCCATTTTAACCCCAACCCGACTAAAGAATGAAGATCTAGGTAATAACGAACAAAGTAGTCGATATCTATCGTAAATAATATCGAGAAAAACGAAAAAGGAAATATAAATTAAAAGATTATGAATAGTTTGTCAACTTTAAATCTTCTCATCGCAGTTCGGGTAACAGAGACCAACATCGGGTAACTGTAGGAAAGGAATAATCCTGGATTTGAGGGGAAAAGCGTTGCCTGTGCGATTCTCGAATGCTGCCAAGAGCTGTCTGAAAATATTCCAGCTAACAATCAGCGATTAGTGGAGTAGGAATAAGAACGAGAAAAGTCGCGCAAAGAAGGAAAATGTGAAGAGAAAATGACATAGACAAACATCGACTGATAGGGAAATGGCTGAAGGCAGAAGACTGAATGAATGAGGGAAAGCAGGGGAGCATTAGGCAGAAGGCAGGGAAGCAAGGGGACCAGGGGGCAAAGAACTCAAAGATCCGCACCTGATTGCTTCGACCGACACTCGCTTCTCTTCCCGATAATTCCAACCGTCCAAACTCGCACCGCAACGCGATGGCTCCAATATTGCCTGATGTTTCTTTTGAAAAAAGGAAAAAAATTAGTAATACCGTGAATGGACTTTCCCATCCATTGTCACCAATGTTCTGAGCTTTCCAACCTTTGAAAATATTGTTAAATTTTGAATTTTGGCAGTGATGAATACGACATACCATGAATCATAAAATCGCGTTCAGACCATTTTTCGCTAGTAATAAATCCGTCTCTCACCCAGCCATGAGCACGTTTGTAGATTCGAACTTGGTCGGGCCATAGTCGTTTGGCACCTGAATTTCTGGAACAATTAATTGGTGGGTTAAAACAATTTATTCATCTTTTTTAATTTTCAAATGAAGTAGAGAACTATGACGCAAAAAATCGCATGAGCAAACTATAATCGAGAATAACAATCTCTTGTTCGAATTCACTGAATGGTGAAATATATCGCGTACCTAAGTAAATCCTGATGCAGAGAACGAATGCCATGTAGCTATCATAATCTGTCGCCTTGTGCCAAATAGCATTGCAATTCTCGAATTCCTCTCTGGCTTCAGACATCAATGTCTTCATCAGGTGTGCATGCAGCACTCCGTTGTCTGCTCCATTGAAATTCGATGGCTGCATCCACTCCCAAGCAGCCCATTTCATTAAGAAATCAACAGCGAATTTGGTGTTCTTCGCCTGAAATGCAGACTATCATCATAGATCTAGCCAGAAATGTTCGGAATTCCAATTCCGAATAAGTAAAAAATTGAAATTCCGAAAATCCATGACTCTCAAACAAAAAGATGGAACCTGATTAATTTTAGCATGAATAAATAAATCAAAATATGCCTGTTTGGATCTATGATTTTCGCAAATCGAAAGGGAAGAATATAGAAAACGATTAGCGTAATAAAAATCTCTGAAAAACTAAGAAGATGATAAGTTTCAATAAGTCTCTAAATGATTTGAAATTTACTGAGCACCCGATAAAATTGTGCAGCAATTTTGTGTTCGTTCAAAATTCGAGCCTCTGTAGCTTTCACCCTCTTTCACAAACTATTTCTCAGAAGGGGTGGAAACTTCGGAGGGCCAAAAATTATTTAGAAAAAATGAAATTCACACAAAAACTTGGCTATTTTCATGTTTGGAGCAATAATAAGTGATAGTCGTACGAGTTGTCACAGCACCGTTGTTAGGTTTATGCATAACCTTCATGAAGTTCCGGAATGGGAAAAAAGATTTAAATTATCGGAAATCTCGAGAAAAAATACACGAACGGTGATCAATTATGCAAGTGGTTGAAACGCCCCGCTCACATTTTCAGCCAGTTTTACTTTTCACGTTTCTGGCCTAAATTTCACGTTCATCTTTTAATTTCTCGAAATTTCTGAATTACTTTTCGAAAAATCTAGCTGCCGAATACGGAAAGCCACTTGGGCGGCGCTTTCATGACTTTGCGGATCGGGAAAACTGCTAAAATTCCAGTCACCTCGATTTTAAAAAAAAATTGAATTTTTCACTTCAAAAATTCGCCATTTTGCCCCCTTATTCAGCAAATGTTCCCCATACCTTCCCACAAAGTTCCCATGCGGAAACTTTCGCGTGGGTAAGGATGGAGAGGCTCGGGCAAATTCCCCATCTTTCCTCCACTCTGGTGAAGCTTTGCCTAAGTATTTAAAAAAAAAAACAAAAAAGAACGATTTCTATGTTTCTCCAAATTATCTGGTTAAAACGAAGCTAGGCAGGAGGCGCGAAAATTCTGGTAGAGACATCCAGCTCAAAATCTAGGAATTCATCAACTTGAATTCAAACTTACAGTCAAATCGTTCCAACTTCCTTTTGGAATCTCGTTCGATTTTATAATTTTACAAACTCAATTTTCTGAATAAGCACTGCATTATGCCGCTCATGTCGAAAATGACAGTAGACTTTGAATAATGCACTGCAAACGCGCTCTATCTAGTAAATATGATGCAATCATTCCTTCGCTATTTCTCCGAGAGAGCGCAGACAAAAGTGAACGGCATAATGCATTGATAAGTAATAGTCTGGATGAGCTTGTTTTCGAGCAAAATAGTTTTTAAAAAATCAAATCCTTCTGACAGTTCAGTTCTATTCTGGCATAGAAATTCATAATATTGTTGCCTTCTTGGAGGCTTCTTTGCTCTTCGGTACTTTCTATCCCAACAATACTTTTGTCGTTGATTCCACTGAGTCTATTGATTATTCAAAAAAAATCAGTAATCGGTTTTTTAATCAATTTTATCTAATTTTCTTCATTTCTAGCATTAAAGGACTACTAACTACAACTGTAAGTTAGTAGGCCATGCTGAGTTCCAGCGAGGAAGAAAACGGAAACGGAAATGGCAATGGCAACGGAAATGGGAATGGGAATGGCAACGGAAATGGGAATGGGAATGGAGGTTCTCCGAAGATGATCAACCCTGTGCAGATGGAATACGAGGCAAAGAAGAGAAGCGTTCTCGACAACATGGAGAACATGATGGCCAAACTCAATGTTTGTTATTTTTTACATGTCATTGATGCAACAAGAGTTGTTCAGATCGGAAAGGAAGTACCTATCATTGAAAGGGCCATTGCCCCGGGCCAAATCGGCATCCGAGTGCCTGTCAGGACGAACGCTTTCGGCATCAAGTTCACCACACCCACTGACATGTAAGTTGGACGGTGAAATTGCATCATTTCAACCCAGATCAGTGCTCGGACCCTTTCCTATCGGAACCTCTCAACGAGAAGGAAGTTCCTATAGGAAGCTTTCGGATGTTCCGAGAGTTTCGTGAATCCGGGCACTGGGCAGAATTCGAGTCTAGCCTAATGATGAATTTGAACCCTTCCTATTGTTAAGTCCTCACTTGAGGTCAGACCACATTCTCCCTAGGTCTAGTTCAATTCAATCAATGAATGTTGTTGTTTCATTCATTAAAATATTGTGAAGGTTGCATTCAATGTAGTTTTATATAGAAGAGCGTTTTTGTCTGTTTCTTTTGAAATGAGAAATATTGCACTCCTAGTAATGCTAAAAGCAATCGTAGTTTATTATTTGACTTCTCGATAGTATCGTTCGTGATTTCAGCTACAACTACCAAGTGGATGTGATCGGCCAGCTCTCGCCCACCAAGGAGATCATTTTCTCCAAGCTTTCCAACAAAGAGTCAGTCAATCAAAATGGCAAAGTGATCTAATCATTCATTGTTGCAGCTTCCTGATCAACAACCGCAGACGCAAGTGCATGTCGGTGTTCGAGCGCGTAATGTCCCTCCATCCTGAGCTGTTCGAAGACCCCAACATCCATTGGTACGATGGCCAGCATCTCCTCTTCTCCACGCTCAATTTCTTCGATGGCAACGACATCAAAGTCTGTTACCACCACCCCTTACATTGTCTTCTTTGTGTCGAAGGAATTATGAAAAGTTTCAGAAAAAGGACTTCAAAATTCCTGGCGACCAGTTCGAAGACCCGGATCTGCGCTCCTTTCCGTACATCCTTTTCACGATCAGGAATGAAAAGGAAAACAAGGTTTTATTCCTTGTTTCTGAATTCAATCAAAACGTCTTGTTTGCAGATTTCCGTCAGAAGAAGAGACGTGCTCGAACCGGCCATGGAACTCAATTTGGAGAAGAGAAGCAAAGCCGTCCTGCAGTTCCTGGAGATCGCTGTCAACGAGTATGTCTACAGAACTCCGTAAGTACCTCTACATTGCTCGAAACTATTGAGAGTTTAGCGAGCGAAATTTATTATGCGAAGAGGGGAAAAGCCAAATTGTACACTTTACTTTTCATCTTTTTAAGGATATGCCGTTCCTTTTTCTCTTCCCTCGGAGTTTTAGTTCATACGCGCATTTTTGCACGCTAGCTCAGGAGGTGAGAAAGAATCGTTTATTTCCCTTCGGCAATACAATTTTGAAGGATGCTAATAAGTCGACTCCTATTCTCGCTCATTAGTTTGAAGGAATTGTACACAACTTTCAATTCAACTAATTTCAGTGAGGCATTCTACTCGTACGAGAAGGGCAAGGTATACCTGTCGAATGCGCAGGAATACGGATTCACTGCTTCTGACACTCGTTCGGTCGGGGATGGAGTCCATCTGTATGTGGGCAGTACAAAGGGAATTCAGTTTATCGAAGGAAAGGGAGGCAGGGGAAATCAGGAAGCCGCGCTCGTTATTGACAGTAAGGCTTTAAATTGACAAATCATATCGAAACTGTCATATCTTCAAAAGGCATGCTTTTACACAGCGCAATAGTTCCAATTTCAAACGACTTATCGATTATTCAGGCAAGAAGGCCGGATTCCACGACCCCGTCAAACTGCACTACAAAGTGGCTGAAATCGTCGGACATCAGCATTTCGCTCAGAATGGACTCAGCAAGAGGGAAATCGACCTGGCCAGTCAGGTCTGCAAGGGTCAGCAATTCGGATTTCAATTATTTCCGTGTCTTCAAGAATGACTGATTATCAACATTTTCACATTTTCAATAATGCAGACTTGTAAGCTTTCGAACCGCGGCTACCCGTATGGAACGAAATAGTGTGCCTTATCGAGAGAAGGGGCATTTCCTCTTTTCATCTTTCAAAAATATTAACTATCTCGTTTCATGCGGATAACCGCAGTTCGCAAACTTACAAGTCTATAATAATTATCATTATCAGCCACAATCTATTCCAGATTGCATCTTTTTTCTGTAAGCAATTGAAACTCGTGTTATACTCATTTTGATATGTGAGGAAAGAAGAAAATTGTTGTTCGATATTGAGAGACAAAAACATAGATTAGTAACTTGTTAGATAAATGATATCGATGGCAATTAATTTCGCGATGAAAGCCAATTGTGAAGCTTTAAGCTTTTCAAAATTTGTTCTCTACAAAAATCCTTTCATGATGGAGCATTGCAGGTCTCGGAGTGAAGACGACCTACACCGGTCGCGAGAACGTGCACATGGTCTCCGAGGTCTCGGGTAAGAACACCATCACTGCGGAGTTCAAGCTACAGAACGGACAAATCACCAATGTGCGCGACTACTTCAGGAGCAAATACGACATTGAGCTGGAGTGGGTTATGAAGCTGATTGAATGATTAGAAGACATTTCGAAACGTGAAGTCCTGAATAGTTATTTTTCTCTCTCTCTACTCCCTTTCATTCTAATGAACGAATTTGAGATTCCCGCATATGAATCTGATGGTCGTCCGCAAAGGCGCCACCTCAAGCTTCATTCCCATGGAATTGTGTGAGGTGGTCTCTGGCCAGAGAGTCACTATAAGTCAGCTCACCTCCAAGCAAAGTCAGGCAACGACCAAGGTCAGTTTTGAATATAAAGGGGGTTTGTAACAATATTGAAGAAAGGAAATGCTTTGAAGATTCTGCAAGATCTGATAGAAGAATCTTGAAATATGCAAGAAGAAGGTATCATAAGGAAGAGATTTCATTAGAGTTTCTATTTTTCAAAAATCGCTTCTTTTCCAGGATTATGATTTATGAGTTATCCTCTTGCAGAACTGCGCGATGGAGCCGTCTCGCCGACTGGACCAAATGAGCCGAATGACCGCGGCGATGGGCGTCTACGACCAGCAGAATCCGTTCATTGTCAACGCAGGCATAGACCCCGTCAAAGACCCTCTCATCGTTAGTTCAATTCGAGAATCAAACTAGGCAGACTGGGACTTTGAATCTCGCAGGAGACGAATAGTGTTTCTTCGAGACGCAAGAAGAAGAAGAAGAAGAAGAAGATGCTCTTTTTCTCTCTCGAAAGTACATTATCACATTTCATGCAGTCAATCGCGCCTCGGGAGATTTCAATTCTTTAATAGATTAGAAATTTGTTTCTATTCCACAGCTATTTTACTTAATTTCTGGCTTCGCGAATTCAACTTCTCGGCTCTCGATTATTATTCAAACACCTTTCGAGTTCAGGTGACGGGCCGCCTCCTGAAGCCCCCTGCGATCGTGTTCCGCGATGCGATGGCCGCTCCCGACGAGCACTCCGCCGTCCACGCGGCCGTCAACGACGGCAAGTGGAAATTCGAGAACCCGCTCTACAGGCCTGCGGACATTCCCGTCTGGGCGCTGTACGGCATGTTCAAGCAGGGCGAACAGGGGGCCGACATCAATTTGGTTGTGTGAGTCGAGCGACGGCGAGGGGGTGTGGAAGAATGAGGAATTGTGTTCAGGCAGTTCGCCAAGATGCTCATCGAGGAGGCGGGCAGAAAAGGAGTCGTCATTAAACAGCCCAATGATTGCCAGGTTAGTGGTGCGAGGAAAGGATAAAATGCGATGACTTTCCCTAATCCTCTCTTCCACTTCGTTCATGCTGAACAAACTTTTGCAAAATTGAGATTCTCTAAAACCAATAAACAACTTTTAAGGCTGCGTAATCTTCCCTCCCAAATATTATTTCCCATTTTCTGCTCTCTTTTTCGCGCACTATTTCTAGCTTCTTTTTCTCTTCCGCGTTTTGGGAGGAAAGACTACGCAGCCACATTTTAAGATTTCTGAAAACACAGTTTCGAATCTGTCTGATACTGAATAGAGATTTCTAACCGGTTCAAATGATCTCTTTTAGGTGTCCTTCGTGACGGAAGAATCGTGTTCGGACGAGGTCGAGTCTTACATCAGGAATGCAGGCCAGCACGACTGCCGCTTCGTGTTCTTCATTACGAGTGACGATATCCCCGCTCACCAGCATATGAAATTCTTCGAAAGGAAGTACGAAGTCGTCACTCAGGATCTCAGATACAGCACTGCAAGGAAGGTCTGTCCTGTTTCCTCATTGAATTTGTACAATTGAGCGAATTCATTCAGATTGTGCACGACCGCAAAGTGAAAACGCTCGAGAATATCTTTCTGAAGACGAACATGAAGATGGGCGGTCTCAACTACTTGCTCAGCGAACCCCCGGTACAGTACAAGACGGGCTCTATCGAGTAGGTTTCTTTCTGATGATTACCTCATTCGTCATATCATCATGCTCATTAAAAAACACTCGGCTTTTTTCTCACTTCCAAATAATTTTTCCTCCATATAAAGTAACATAGGAAAATGCGAAGAGACGACATTGTTGTTTTATCTGCAGACTAAGTCTATTCTATTGTTCAATCTCCCTCATTTGAGTTCCTGGATGCCGAAACACCGTCTGATCCTCGGTCTGACGACGTCCCACATTCCTGTCCTCAGAAATCACAGGGGCGAGTCGTTCACCGATGTGCCTTCTGTCATGGGAGTCAGTCTTCAATTCTTTAATTCAAGAATCCAATTGAATTCCGTCCATTTCAGTATGCGGCCAATATGAGGCACAGCGTGTTCGAGTTCATGGGCGGATTCCACTATCAGACAAGACACAGGGAAGAGGTTCGTTCAAAGTTCATCCACTTTTCTCTTCTAACTCCATTGATTTTCGTTACCAAAGAAATCACGAATTTATAATGCAAGTTCAGTGCATCGTGATCAGCAATATTCTGGAGGACGTGATTCGCGTTTACAAGAACACTCGCAATGGAGCGCTGCCGACGGAGCTCATTATCTACAGAGCCGGCACTTCCGAGGGATCCTTCGAGACGGTCTGTTTGAGGGCCTGGAAATCTCACTCGCCATGAAAAAGCTAATAAAGGAGTATAGGGAGGCAAATGTCAAATTTGGTATCAAAGGATAGGATAAGCTCTGGTTAGGCTTAACGAGCAATCTGCCATCCCCTAACCCTACCCCTACATCTCTTTATTAGGCTTTTTCATAGCGGATGAGAATTTTAGCAGCCTGTGCTGATAATGATTCCTGTTACTTTTTGGAAAAGTTTCTTCAATTTGGAAGCAGAATAGTCTTGATAAAGAAGAAGATCATAAACTCCTCAAAGTTCTCTCCTCTTTACAAGTGAAGATTTCTGCAGATTCTGTCACACGAAATCCCCCTGATTCGCGGAAGCCTCGCCAAAATCTGCGGCATGAATGGACAGAAGATCACCTACATTTGTGTGTCCAAGTCTCACAACGTTCGTCTTTTCAGGGATACGGTACGTTTTTTTACAATATTATGTTCTATTCTCCACCACCCATCTTGTTCGTTGATTATTTCTCTCAATCTTTGATCTCGTCATCAAAATTCGATAGCTGAGTCAGAATTGCAATGGGAAAAAATGAGGAGAAAAGTAGCCATTTCAACCCCTCTTTCCTATGTCTTCTTTCAAGTCACTAATTGACTGCCCTGCTTTGCAGATCCACTCTGGCGACCGCGCTCCACAGCAGAATATTCCCCCAGGAATTGTGATCGACTCACAGCTCACTCACCCTGCTTTCAAACAGTTCTACCTTAACTCTCACATTACCATTCAGGTATGAAATAGTATGAAAGGCAAATCGAGACTTGGAAAAATCTCATCATTTGCAATCTCCTCATGATTTTTCAATGACCTATGCTTCTTACTATATTAAAAAAACAATATTTCTTTACTATTCCTAGGTCTCCGATTAATTGATGAAAATGAAAAACGATTCATTTCTACACGGGAAAATATAAAAGTGCATCGCGGATATCCACATTGCCCTACGAATTTTGCAGTAGAAGATAAAGAAGAATCCGTAATGCAATGAACATGTCTGCAATATACTGATATTTATTTTGCGTGGAAGATGATGTGTCATTTTTATTTTTATCGTGTAATTGGAGGTCACAATCAGCTTTATTATTATTATAGAGAACGGATGGTTGCAAATCATACCAAATTAAGTCAACTAACAAAAAGAATGACGCTATTATTCTTCCATGCTCTTTTCTCACTATTTTGCATCTCTCAAACTATTATCATTAAAGCTCCTTCATTTCCCATGATTCCTTGTATTTCAGGGAACTGCAGCGACCCCCTGCTACACAGTGCTGCGTGACGATCTGTGCCTATCCATGGACGATCTTATTGGCCTCTCTCACTGCCTCACCTACGCTCATCAGGTCGGCTTCTTCTCTTGTTTATTCATGAAGATGATTATTCTAAGAGAATTAGTTTCGGAGTTGCTTTATTTATCTATTTTTTATATTTGAAATGAAGTTAAAAGGGGCATGCAATTCAAAAGAAATTCCAAAGCAATTTCTTATTCTACGATAATGGATGGTAGTTTGACTTCTTCGTTCAATATCCTTTGCTTATTTCAGATCGTGGCCCTGTCCACTTCCACTCCTTCCCCTCTCTACATCTCCAACACCTATGCTGAAAGAGGAAAGAATCTGCTCATCGAGTGGGTGTAAGTATTTCCGAAATTTATCTTCTTTTAGGTTTCTTGTCATTTCCATTCTTTAATTCGTTATTGTTTTGATTTCCAGCGCTCGCGACAACGAGGAGAGAAGAATGAGACTGAAGAACGTGGAGGGAAAAGTTAAAGTGTCGAAGGCGACGGGCAGCTCGTCCAGCAACAGCTCGGAGTCTGGTTCTGAAAACGGCAGTGGAAACGGTCATTTTGATGAGCAGTCTGACGAGTTCAATGGAAATGGACATGGTAACTTGGTTGTCCATTTTACTTAGCAGAAGTCGTGTTTCGGAAAAATTTACTTAGATTATTCTTTTCTATAACTCAAAGAGGGCATTCATTCTTAATCAAGCCGATTATCCTTGAATTTTTCCCTTCTATCTATGAAAATGATTGTTCAGGCGACTCAAGCAGCAGTATTACTGAGAATGGAAGGAGCAGCGAATCCTCGCCCGAAACTGAGACAGAAACTGAAACTGAGCCGACTCCCAGAAGAAGGCCCTACCCTCAGGTTGGTTGCAGGACTGGGCAGGAAGTTGCGCTCTCTGGTTTCTTTTCGTCTAACACTTCACTTCTGTAGATTAGAAATAGAAATCAATGCCAGTGTGGAGATTGGTTAGATTTGTGAAAGAGACGCATATTGGAAATGATAAGACAGAACTTCTTTCTCATTCTTTACTGGCTGAGAATTACTCTACATTATTTTTGAGATGAACGTTATCTCTTTCTCGGGCTCTAGCGCTAGTGCAAAGCCTTTTTTGCCCGCCTGCGTCCTCCCCGCGCTCTCTCCTTTTCTTGCAATATTTTCACTCTGCAGTTCGCACCAATGTGTCTCTACTCTTCCCGTTAGGCGGCAACGTTCATCTCATAGATACTCGGGAGTATCTTGAATATAGAATTAAGGATTTATTCAAATTACGACGATCCTGAACTTGATGCTTTCCAGGTCGGCAGAATGCCCCAAGACGCGAACGGGAATGGCAAGGGCGATGGAAACGGAGCTTCGAGTTCGAGCAGCCAATCGCTCGAGTCGATCGTCTGTGAGATTGAACGCAGAAAGCCCATTACTGAACTCACGGCTATCCTCAACTACGCAGGCACGCTGCTCGAGAACGCGCGCATTAATGCCTGAGGGGCCGACAAACCAATTCCCCCTGGTCTATCAAACACGTTCGGCTTTATGCTAGTAGTAGTAGTAATGAACATTACATGAGTCCTTGTTGATTTTCTGTGTTTATTTTGTTTGTTGTTATTTTTCTTCTGTTTTATATTTCTATGTTGTTTCTTTTCTCTTTGCACGGCATCCAGAATGACAATTCTGATGTTATATTTTGACTTCTCCTTCATTTGAAAAATTATATGTTCCCGCTGCTGCGCACTCGATCCACTCAATGTGCAGTCAGGGGGGTGGTTTGTTTGTTAATTGAATGAGTGACTATTTTCTTTGTTTATTTATTTATTGTTTTTCTTGTTGATTTTTTCGTTTTCTTTCCGTTTTTCTTTGGCTTACCGCCGGTAATTAATAAATAAGTAATACTAAATTTATTTTGACGATTTCAAACTTTGATCGATTCAAGGCCTCTTGAATATCTTTGGTCTGTTTTCGAATCCCTAGTTTTCATACGAGTTTTAGTTTCCTTATGCTACTTTAACATTTTACACGATGAATTTGAAATATGAGAAAATTTCCTTTCACATAATTGAAGATGGACCTACCAAATAGTTGCCAGCAGCGATTTCGTAGTTGAAGAATCGTTCATAGAAGAGCAAATTGACTCTGTCGTCGATCCATTCTTCAATGCAGTGATTCGGATTCACAACGCCTACAATTTTTCTTATATTTTTAAAAAATATCTTGTTGAAAGTTTGTATTGGGCTTGACCATACGTATCCGGCTTTTGAAAAAATCGACAATTTTTAGGATTTATGAACCCATATGGGATCTTCGATGGATATATAAATCAGACAAGAGCATTAACATGGCATAATTTTTGAGTCCGTCACTTTTCAAATAACGCGTAAAACATACATGAAAGTGGTAATAAACTTTTTCTTTTCGAAATCGAACACTGATACCATCACCCAACTTTTTCGCATGGAATTGGCCGGAAGTGTTCTTTTCTACAAAGGCAATTACGGGCTCTATCTTTAGAACTTCATTTTATATCATGTCTCGTGCCATTTCGGAATTCAGTCCACTTGATTTCTCGGCTGCATTCTGTTTAGAATCTAGCGCGAATGCTCGCAGATGTGAATATTATATTTCAATAATAATGCGTGGTTTTCCATTTTGACAATGAGGTGTGAAAGGAAGAGAAAGGTTTCTCAATGACTGCTGCATTGCAGTTCCATTTCTTCATTTTTCTGCTCTGTTGCTCGATATTTGCGATCATTTTTCTAACGCAATGTGATACGGCTTTGTTCAAAAGGGGGTGGAGTTGTGCTTATTGTTCGAAAGTCAGTAAATAGTTTTGCCGGCAATATCATTCCTTAGTAGTCGTTCTATTGATTTACTATAGTTGCAAAATACTGCGTATTTTTCTGTCTACGATATTTTTTTATTCTTATGACAATATGATCACTTTACTCACATGAATGTGGCTGCTGACAGGGCTCTGTGTTTTAGTCAACTCGAAGTAAGTCATTCAGAGACAATACCTCTAAGGCTGTGAAAATTGTAGGCTTTTGAAACTGAAGACATTACACACATGTCTTACATTACAAATGATATGATATGAATACGTGAATAGGTTAGGAGAGCGCTGATCATTGCTTTCATTATGACTATTAAATATTTCGTGCCTCCTTCATGTCGTTATTTTCGATTTTATGATATCCAAATATGGAACTATACCTGTGTCCGCGTCTAGCACTAGCAGCCAATCTGTTGTTTTCAAGTAGACTGCTGCAGCGCAATGCTTTTTGAAGAACAACTAAAACTAAAGTCGAAAGTCGAGTGATTAGTTTCTCAGCGATAACAACCTGCTTATGTCTGCCACACTTTTCTTTAATCTGCTCGTCGTGATCCAGGTTCACTACTTTCACCAGATAGTTTGTCCCCTTCAAATAGCATTCTAACGATTTTTGAGCTACTCGGTAGTGGCTAAAAATATCTCTATTGGCTTGCATTCGTGATTATTTTCGTGTTTATTTAGCATATCTTACGTTTTCAAGCTGTCTCCTCCAATTGCAATCAAGATCATCACCCTTCCATGGATTGGCTTGCATTCCGACATGTTAGTCCTCGGTGAATCACTGCAAAAAATCGTCATCGTTTTCGGTTTTTCTATTATATTCTGAAGGATCAGTGAAACTTGTCTAGGTTGTGAGTTATGCTTTTAGGTTAAATCCCAGAATAGGCTCAGCTACAAATGGTAGGGGAGGGAAAGTTTAGAAGATTAGCGAAGTTCCTGGGTGTGAATCGCAAAGCTACATGCACGTGTGCCTCTGCCTCAGTTCAGAGAATGTTCATTGTTTGTATCCCTACCTCCTCTCATTGTCTATTCGTCTGATTTTGCCACGTCCCAGACTAAGCCGCTCCTCGGTTGCAGATTTAGGATTCAGAGAGGAGGACCATGGTTGGGTAGGAAGAAGAAGAAGAAGGAAAGAGACCAAGGAGATGAGGCTGACAAAGAACGAGCAGGAACAGGGCAGGCGGGGACGCATCGACACATGCATCTGAAGAACGACAAACTACATATGAAAGATAATCGTACTTGTGAACAATTCTAGAGCCTTCAGAGATAGGGAGATAAATAAATTATAATCACTACTTCTAACTAATTCCATAGCAGCGAAGTTCAAGCTGATCCTCATCGTTTCCGCTTTCACATCTCTAATAACTAGATTTTCGTTGCGCGTCGGTTAACTTTTAATGAGTCACCATTTTTTCTTTTTGAAATTTCAAAACGAAATACAAAATCTCTTCCTGTTCTGTGAGTTTATTTCTTTGAGTTTTTCGTTTCTTCGGCAACTTTTAAAAGTAACCACGTAGCCACCGAAAGAGTAGCCTCGTTTGACGAAATAAAACTGACGAGAGAATCTCTTCCATATATTATTTCGCTCATAGAGGTTGCTCTTTGGGTGGCTACGTGATTACTTTTTTTTTTTACAAATTGTCGTTTTTTTCTTGTAGGTTAAAGAATCAAATCGGTTTTATGAAATGCTCATCATGATTAGCTTCTATCATTTATGCATCAATTATTGCAGCCACTGTTTTATAAATTCTCTCTTTCTTCATATGACTTGTCTATCAATCTTCAAATGGCGCTTTCTGAGTTATGTGAGAATTTCCCGTGATTTTTTTAATCTAAATTGTTGGCCTAAATGAACGCGTAGAGGGAGATCAACAAAACTCGAATGAAATATTCAGAACCAAATAATACGGAGGTATTTTCCCATAAAATAACTTGAGAAGGAAGCAGAAAAACGAAGAGCTCGTAGATGGCGACAAAGCGGAAGCACTGAATTATGCACCAGATGGATATGTAAACGGAGAATTGAAAATTATTGTATTCGGCTGAAGTTAAAGTTCAGACACATACAACGCAAATCTAAATGTAAATCAGGGTAGCAATTAGTAGAAAAGCAACTGTCTACAACATGAAAAATATGAAAAAAATCACAATAATATCAAATTTGAAAAACTAAAATGCAGAGACTAGACAAAAACTATCTAGCTGGCGAAAAGGGAGTAGAAAAAGCTCCAAAAACACAGACTGATGAAAGATTTATAAGGAATAACAGAAGGAAAATAGAGACACATAGATCATTTAGCCTGCTGCTTTCGATACGCACGTCGCTAGGAGCGAAACGGGAGGAAAGATTGGAGCTGCTCAAAAAGGACTGGAGACTGTCAAATGAGAGCTTGTTTCTAGGGGATGCGACTTAAAATAGCTCGTTTTAGATTTATCATGTTTTATTTTGAATGCGTGAATGATTGGCAATTGTTTGTGATCTTCAATAGTTGCCAGATTGGCCTGATTAGTCAAATTTGATATCACGAGAGGAGGAAGTCACTTCGAGGGGGCAGAGATTGGATGTGAGAACAGCAATCAAGGCAATTGGCCGTTCTCATTATCTGCATCGATTTGCATTTCCAATGTTTCATTCGGAAGGAACGTGAGAAGGTGAATGCCAATTCTTTCGATTTTTCTGCTTGAAAATCGACAGTTGTTCGTTCGAATGAGCCTAACATCTTGTCATTCCATCGATCTCGAAGAAAAATTGGTCATCCTTCATATGATTCTCTGTCAACTGTTCTCGTCTTTGTTGCGAATAGTTTACAAAATGATATTATCTTTTACTCTGGTCTTTATATGAACTTTATCCCGAATGCATTTAATTAATTCATAATTTGTATTTGGACTTGACAGGATATTTGCTTATTTTGAATGTTCTTCAAAGTAGATACAATTTTCGTTGCCATTTTGAACTCTTCATCATAGGAACACTGAAGAGTCTGTCGGTTTCCAGGTTGCGGTTCTGTTGCAATTCATTCCTTGCCTGGCTTGCCCTTCCTTGTTTATTCTTCTCTATCTACGACCCTATGCCCTATGGCAATGCTTTATTCTTCTTCTTCATTTCTCTAAATCCCTATATCCATGTCGTCTGTTTCTGTCTTTTCATTTAGCTTCTTCTTGCCATCTTTTCTCACCTCTCTTGAGCATTTCAACTTCTGCTAATCTCTTCTTCTCCCTCCCCTTTTCTTCCCTTAGTTTGCTTTTCTGCCTCTGCCCATTTCAAACGTCTACTTTTGCAGACTTCACAGCAGCTCTTCTTCAATTCTTCAATGCTTCAGCTTCAGACTCCCCCTCTATAATCAAATAGTACTAAACTAATAGTAAAATGTAAGTTCCATTTCGAATTCGAATATATTGTTGTCGAGTAAAGCTGCAATAATACCTACTCTGAATGACACTGACTGGTGATCTAGCTGACAGCAATTTTATAACTTTCAAAACAAGAAAAATATGCTCATTTGGAAAATGATGTTTATTACAAAAAGAGGTGGGACTTCGCCTCTGTTGCCCTGTTTGGAGTGAGCCAATTATTCCCTCGCATCGCATGCATAATAGAAATAAAAGTTGCCGAAGTGCATAAACGTGGTTGATTAATGAATTCAAAATACATTGGCTCGTTGGCTCTTCCTCTGCATTGCTTGCTGGTGTTCCTTTCTGGCTTTTTATAGCCTTAATTCCTTCGCAATCTTTTCATTTATCTAGGCTCAACATCAGATCTCTTCCTTCTTTAATTTTCTTCCATTATGTGCTCCCTTCTTGCTCCTTTTCTGATTTCGACTCTGTTTCACTTTTATTCATTTTAGCTCCTAATTTTTATGAATGTCTGATAATTTCTAATTCGGACGTTCGATATTCCCGATAATAAACGACATCCCTCTGCAACATTCCTGTGTTTCGAGGCAATTTGGCCTCCTTTCAAATTCCCCTCATTTGTCTTGAGGCATTTCATTTCAGTTCATCCCTTTCCCATTTTGCAACACTCGAACTCCTCTTTTTCTCTCATTGTCAGATCACTTCGAATGGATAATTTGCAAGAATTACTTAGACGTTTCAGACACTTTCCCACATCAAATTGTGTTATTTGTGATGTTTCAAAGTTTCAAAATTGTTAGGCCGGAAACTTCGAAAGCGAACAAAACTCGAAATTCGCTCTTTCACCCTTCAAATTCAATTGAATTCGTTGATTCGCTGGAAGCATTATTTTATTAGGTTGATGCTTTGTCGTTTTCCTCTTCGAAATTTAACTTACTTCGACTAATTCATTCGTATGATTCAATGACTACTGGTTTTGTAATTTAAGAGAACATTTATTTGTATTTGTATCCAGATATCTAGTTTCATGCATCATTTTTTTTTATCTATGAAAGTGCAAATGCTCGTTTGCAATTATGAAAATTTCCTCAATCCGAATAATTTTATCATCAAAGATCAGAGAATGTTATTGAAACGATGGAATTTCTGTGCTCATCTGCATATTGCCATATTTGTGCAGTTCGTAACGATAAATGACGCGTGCTGACCTTTTCCCGGACTGACTCCATTATACAATAATCCTTTGTCGGTCTTCTGGCTTATCCCAAACCTCCTCTAGCTTCTTATCTTCTAGTCTTTGTTCTATTTCAGTTTCAGTCTTGAGTTCCTAATCATTTTATCTGGTCTTCTCAGCTCATCCATCATTCAAGTATCAACCTGAAGGGCACGCTTTCTTCCCGTGTTCCTTCTCTTTTTATCCGCAATTTTTTCAGTTAAATTTGTGCATTCGCTTGAAATAGTCGACTGAATTCATTCTCGAATTTGAATGAATCAGAGAACGACTCAAAGTATCGGCGAAGGGCAAATTCTGTTCAGGAGTTCAGTTCCTTATAAGAATAAGCTGATTTGTGATTCACACTACACAGACATACTCGGAAAATAGAACATTGTCTCACTTCCCGTCTAGTCAGTTCTTGTGCGATATAAAGTCTCACAAAAAATCCTTAAAAAATGTCTAATCTTATGATAAGTAGACAGCGATAAACATTCGTAATGTGACTAGCTTATGATATGATATTCGGCTACATTTTCGTCGCGAATAATTCACATTCTGCTTGCTACAATGCTTCATCAAATTCACGGGATATCGTCTGAGACTAGAGTTTGTGAATTATGCGAGATTTTTCGAGTCATTTTATTCATCTCTCGGCCACTTCGGGGCTAATTAATTCAGTCGTCCCTCGAATTTATGGTCAATTATGCTCTGCATAAATACTCCCATCTCTCGATGTTTCTCTCCAATTTTTTTCTGTTGGGCGTTCAAATTCAAATTGAAGTGGGCTTGTTTGTTTGACGAGCTCTATCTCTATTCATTTGCCGGTGCCAGTAAATGTAATTCTCGTCTCAGAATGCGGAAGTTGGAGAAAAGAAGTGACTGAGATAGAGCAGAAAAAGTGGAGGATATAGGGAATATATAGAGGATATTGGAGAGTAGAACTGGCAAATCCAAGATGTATGAGCTCTGACAACTGCTTTCATCCAATATCAGTTACTAGATTGTTGCTATTTGCTACTTTGCTGGAGGCAAACTTGCTAGCTGCAGTAATCGAATATTTGTGGGAAGCAGTGCAATCTTCACTTATCCTCTTTGGCTCCAACACATGATATGAGATTTTCATATAATGCCCCAATTTATTTTTTACGAGCAAACTCTAATCTTTTGCCGTTGTATTCATAATCGCCCCTCGCAATTCCAGGCATTTCCTTCGCTTTTATCCTTCTTTATCTTGTTTTATCCTCTGCCCATTCATCTCATTACTGACAAATTAACGATGACCGCATAAAATATTCCATCATTTGCACAGAAAACATGTGTGATGCGCTCATGTTTCTTTTTTCATCGCAGAGAACGTTTCACACGAATTGTAGCTAATGATGTAATTATTTTGCATTCATTTTGATTTCTGACAATTTCAGGCTGCTTCAATCTAAAGCCGACTCGTCTATGAGTAACGATGTAGACTTGTTGGCGCACACAGTAATCATGCCCATTCTATTGGCTATTGGTAAATCTTTGCTTTCAAGGGGACGAATAATTCTCTGCAGAAACGAAGTCAATTATTGGCTTGTTTTTTACTGGTCAAATGCTCACGCATCTCGTGCAGTTCAAGTTGCATTACTCGGAACATCGGCTAATAATTTGATTGCAACAAATATGAAGACGAGGAGAAGTGCAGAAAGGTGACTGGCACGGACTTCCCCGGGGAGATCAGGGAATGGCAAGTGGCCTCGTTTGAATGGAGTATTGCAGGGGAAACCGCGCAAATAATAGTTCAAAAGAACTTCGTTTCTGCAGATAATGATGCAATAAATACATAAATGATGAAAGCGAATGGAAACTCAATATTATCAATTCAGGGTTTTTCAATCAATGCTTGAATCTTTGCACGCTATTCAATCTACCTTCTGGGACATTTCCGTATCTAAAGGCATCGGCTATCGCTGATTTACTGTAAGTTAAAATTTGAATGAAGATTAAGCCTTTTTTATTTTTTGTATAATTTCTTGTTGTTACTAGTGAAAATTCACCGTTTCCTAGTCCTAGGGAGGACTATCGTAAGAAATCCTTTGAAACCTACCCCTTGCATATTTTCTTTACAAATTTTTATCTTCGTCTATCTGCAGTTAACCAAAAATTTTGCTTTTGTGAGGTAGTATCATGATTATACTTCATTCTTGAGACCTACCCGTTTTTCTTGTCCGACAAAATTCTCCCTAGCTATGTTTTTTGTTTTCTTCAAATGATTCCTTATTTCGTTGAAGTTTTACACGAAAAATCGAAAAAAAAAACTTTTTTATCTATGAAGGTCAACCTCTTCTTTTTCTTCTACTACGATTTCGTATGTCATTGAATATTCAAAATCATGCAATTTTTCAGGTCAATAATTTCACTGATTCCCTTTATTCTCCGTCATGCTGATTTGACCGATACTTCCTCTGAGTGGACAATGTTTTATCATGCCCATTTCGAGCTATACTTCGTCAATTCACTAATCTCTGCGAGGTACTTATTTCTCTCTCTTTAAATCATAGATTTATCAATTCCAGTGCCTTATGCATTGTTGCAATGACAGCGGACCGTTTCTTCTCAGTCTGCTACCCTCTGCTGCGATTCCGTTCTTCTGAGAGCCGTTCTCGTCCGCTGCGAGTCATCGGCCTCCTTTTTTCAGCTGCATTCATTGTCTATTTTCCTTCAGTTTGGCAGAAGGAAATCGAGTTGGAGAAGTCCAAATCTCCACGGTCTGATTGAGTTACGCGTGTTCAAAATGTTTATTCGTTCGTTTGCAGGAAAACCTGGAATATCACGGGGAACGATAGTTTGGAGAAGAGTCTCTCATTCAACATTTATCTCATATTTCGAGAGGTTTGCAACGTTCCACTCGAATGCAACTATCTAAAGTGTTGTTTGCAGATATTCTGTCGATGGGGTCCGGTAATTATATTGGTCATCCTTAATGGAGCTATAGTTCGAAGTTTGCAACAGAGGAAGAACTGCAGTCTCCGGTAAATATCCATTTTTTGCGATGAAAAATGTTCAAACGCCATTTGTTTTCAAATAAAGTCAACATTTATACATAAAAATCTTCAAATTTTATCTGATAAGTCGACGAAATTCCATACAATAAATAGGAAAACCATTTGGAGTTTTTAGAGTAAAACAGAAAAATTTATGTCAACTTTATTTCGATCTAGCATTACTCGATTTTAGTCGAACATTACGACCTCGTCCGCATGATCGTCATCGAACATGCTCCTTATTACTCGTGACATCAACAACTTTCGTACTTGCCAATCTGCCAGCCTCTATTCTTTCTCTTGTATTCTCCTTCCTATTTCACCACAATCATCCCGATTCCGCGTCCTGGCATTTATTCAGAGCTATAGCCAATTTATTACAGGTCACCAGGTATGTTTTGAATTTCACTTACGAAGGTAAACTTTTTCTTATAGTTATCTCTACAACTTTTACCTGTACGCTCTCTGCTCATCAGAGTATCGAGCGGCGTTTCTTCGTCTGCTATCTTGCACGACCAAACAGGAATCCTCGAATCGTGCTAACTCTGACTCAGCTTCGCCCACACACAGACGTGACGCTCACAAAGACATTCACAAGTAGGAACAGATACTTTCATAATGTTTTACATTTACATTAGGACACAAACGCAATAAGCTATTCAAAAAATAAGATTGTCTGGCCCAAAAAGTTCCTGATATTTGAGTTGTTAAGCGAATTAAAAAATTTATATTCAAAGATAGGAGGAACTGGAGAGAAAAGTTATCAGCGTTTTTACTTTAATCTCATGAGATACAAATATTCCTCGATAAGCTCAGGGAACGGAAATAATATTCCCATTTACCTTTCTGATCATTTGCACTTTTGAGATATAACCAGAAGGAAGGGGAGGGAGGGGAGGGGATATTTGGATCAACACTTGAAATGATAACAATGACGCAATGCAATAACAATGCTGATCTATTGGAGATCATTGATTTGTTTGCAGAGAATCGTTGTCATTTGCTGCGGCTGTTTAACCTCAAATCCATTGTGATCGAGCAGTAAATTCAAATTTAATTTGATAAACTCATTTACTGTGATCAAACTTTATTTATTCCTGTTCTATAAATATGATTTTGTGAAGAGAAAGATGATGATATATTAATATTATTCATTCAAAGTAAGAAAGAAACTCGATCTCTATCAATAATTAGACATTTTGATCGATTTTGATCTGTAAACGTATGAGGATTAACTTTCTCATGGATGAATAATGTTGTTCTTCGAAGCTATTGGGATATTTTCATCATTTCAACGATCTTTCTCTCCACAACTCATAATAATAGCCTTTTCTTCAATAATCTCATTCGATCGTTTTCGTCCCATCATTCACAATGCACATCATCTACTCACTTGGCCGGTACGTGTATTTTTGAAAATAAAAGACAAATTCGTCTGTTATGGATTGCTTCTCTGCGTTACCTACTGAATATCTATTGAAAACGGGCCACATTTGCATATTTTCCCTGATTCTCTCTATTCTCTTCTATGACCCATTGTCTTTTTCAACTTTCTAGATTATTCAACACGTGCATTACTCCATATTTACTCTATAATTCGCAATTTTTGTCTCAATATTTGACATTTTCTGTCCCAATCTAATAATAAAGAGCTTATGGTCTGCAATTCTGTAATTATTTGAAAGAATATCGACAGAATGAGTGACGAAAAGAGGAGCAGTATCAAGGAAAAGGAGAAGGAGCAGCCGAAACGAATGAGCATAATTGAAGTGGCTGGAGGAAGTGAGAAGAACAAGCGCAAGGATTCGATAGTCGAAATGAGTGGAAGGACCAGGAAGCCGATGAATCAACTCGAATTCGACAAGGAATTTGTCTATGAAAAACCCGAGGAAGAAGATGAATTTGCGAAAGCTGCAAAGAAGTTTCTTAGAAGGTTTGAAAGTCGTGCCCGTCATTTTTAGCAATAGTCGCTTTAGTTATTATGAGCCATTCACTTCTCTACCTCGTTTCAAAGTAGCATTATTTGACTGGATCCCGATTCTGAAGTGGCTGCCTCAATACAATTGGAAGGATGATATTCTCTATGATTTGATGGGAGGTCTGACGGTTGGCGTGATGCATGTCCCGCAAGGTTGGTCAAATCAATCCCGAAAACTTATCTTAATCGAAACACTCTAGGAATTGCATATGCAATGTTAGCGAAACAAAGTGCTGTCGTTGGGTTGTACACAAGTTTGTGGCCTTCTTTATTTTATATGTTCTTTGGCACCTCACGACATAATTCATTGGGTAATTTCGTAAATCTATGCTTCCATGTAATTCTTTCTGCAGGCTCATTTGCCGTGGTCAGTCTGATGACAGGACTAGCTGTGAGCGATATGCTTGAAAAAGATCCATCATTGTCGCCAGTT
>LIAE01010444.1:107767-131670 GCA_002287525.1 Diploscapter pachys | reverse complement strand
ATAACTGTCCCTTCTGTCCTTTTTCTTCCTTGTTTTGAAGGCATCTCAAAATGCTCACAAATATCACTCAAAAATACGCACATTTCCAATTCTTATAAACTTCATCATTTGAAAGGAGACTATTGAATTATCATCACCTTGACGTGAAGATAAGCTTCTCCAAGAAATACATTGCGTCATATGGAATTTATGTATTGTTCGAATTAAACTAATTTTAATTTAGAACTCATTTCGAAAATTTTGAGTGGTCACAATTTTCTCCGAACCTGTAGCGTTGTTCAGCAAAAGTTTCGTTGAGCAACGCACGCCCTCCATTTGATTAGTTTTACATAGCTTTAGATCTTGAAATAGTTGAATCTTGCAAAGAAGTTATTATGCTGCGTAAGTTACGGAAAAATGTGTGCTGAAATTTTGCCAGTTCATTTAGATTCAACGAGTAGTATTAACCAAAAATTACGTCATGAATCGCGTAAATAGAATGTCAATGACGTGATGAAATTAATGGAACAAATAAGAAGACAAATTCCGATATCCAGCGCATATTTTACCACGTGTTCAAATTCGGAAACCTCGAATCTATGCGAACGAATCGAGTATGAAAAATTATAGGTTGCAGCTTAAAAATGTCTGCGGCGCTATGAATAAGCAGAGTGGTCAAAGAAGAGGGGAGAAGCATGGCTGGGGGATATGAAGGGACATTTATCGAGAAGAAACGGATGCGCGGCACAAAAAGAGACCGCTCCTGGCAGTTGACTGTCTGCAGTCAGATTGAAGACTGCTTCACAGACCACCCTTTGTCCATCGGCCAGTCTATTGGTTTGCCCGTCTGCGAGTCAGTGGCCACCGCTTACGCGTAATTTACTTCATAACTATTCGACGATTGCTGCATTGAGACGGAATGCGCACATCCACAAAGAGTGAGGGGGGAGTGAAGAGAGACTGAGATCTGACGAAAGTTTGATTCTGAATTGCAAAAGGGAACGCCAAGGGACTGTTAATTTGATAAATTGCGAACGAAATGACAGGCAGATTGACAGAGGAGGGCTTGTTTGCAACTGCAGCAAGTGCCAATGACACATTGACACATTACGAGAGGAGTGAACTGACAGTGAAAACATCCCAAACTGGAAGTAACTGGCCAATTGAAAGTAAGGGAAAGTTACGAGTAAATGCAAACGGGCAGAAATTAATGAGATAAAGATAGACTGAGATATAGAGGGGGAATAAAGATGCTATCAGAAAGGGAGTCACCGGCCGAAGGGAGGGGAGGGGAAAGGGTGATGAGTTCATTGGGGCATTCCAATGGATGAATGGATGGATGGATGGAAGGTCGAAAGGGCAAGGCAAATGTGGGAAGAATGCCAGAGAACGGACAGGAAGTGAAGATATGGCACGCGACTGCAGTGACCAGATGCTGAATATAGCCATGCATGCAAATGGAAATAGACATAGAAATTGCACACAAACAAGTCTAAATAGCAGCATGTTTACATACTCGAGGATTCAAGAAAGGGTACAAGAAATGTGACTTCCCAAATAAGAAAACATGTCTGAGACCATGGGGCGAGTTCAGGTAAATTGCTCTCGTTTGACCGCACGCAATGAGGTCACAATAAAAGAGGCAATTTATTCATCAGATAAGAAGAGTTAAGGAAATGAAGAAGGGAAGGAAGGAGATGGGAGGGCTGATAGAGAAAAGGCCATGGGGATGCAGAGGGAAATCGAGGTGACTCTGAATGATTGCGGCGACAGGGAGTGGGCATTACTGTATAAGGTGAGACAGAATAATTGTAGCATTTATTTATTCCAGAAATAAATTTTAGTTTTTTCCTCTTTGCATTTAGATATAGCCTATACATTCGAGCATGAAAGAGCGAGTGTATTTTAGAGAAAAAAACTCCATGATTATTATTTACTTCGAAGCCTTAAGTTTTTGGCACGGACTTTAGAAGGGGAGGAGCTAAAAAGTACTGCTGCATGTGAGAAAGTGAGCAGAAAATGGCTGGAGGGAAAGGGGAGGGGGAGGAACGAAACGGCCATCAACTGCTGCTGAATGCTGTGCAGAAGCAGGATACTCGTATAGTGGACAGAAGGAAGGGGGAAGAGGGAAGGAAGAAATGGCCGGAGGGAATGTTTTTGCCTGAGGAGGGAGGGGGAACAGAAGCAGTGAGGCCGAAGCTGAAGTAGTAGAGGGAAGGGAAGGGGATAACGAGTCGAGTCCACACAAGACGGCAAGACGCTGTAACGTTCGAAATGCCTCGAGAAGAAGGAGGAAAGATAGCTGCTGGCCAGGACTAAAATTGCTGATCTGAGCTAGAGGAACGGATGAGCTGTGCTCAGTAAGCTCGATGATCCAATCTGTATAGCCAGCAGTAGAGCAGTCACAAGACAAGACTATAGATATTTGAGAAGCAAGAACAAAACAACCCAATGTAATAGAAAATTGAAGATGGGAATGAAGTACAGGGATTTTGCAAATATTCGATTTTGAGAAGTTGCTTATGGTAATGCAGATATTTCTCCACCCAAGTTTATCATCAAGTCGAGAATGGGTTGAAATAGGTGAAAAGCTAACTGATTAACATAGCATGAGTTTTTCATGAGGATAAAACTAAAAACAAGACCAAATTTCACCTGGAATCCTTGTTCTTCTGATTATGTTCAGGAATTTCGGTTCCGCATTACCATTACGTGTCAACTCCAATTTTCCTCTTCTTTCCGAATATTAAAAATTGTAGTCGTTCGTGTTGACAAATCATTATTTTCATGAAAGATGAAAAACTACAAAATGAGGATAGACTTCGCGCATTATAACTCTTACATCATAGCATATTTAAGCCTAATTATGAGATTATATAATTTTTGCATATTCTTTGTTGCGGGACGGGCTCTGTAGGCAAACATTAAAAATTCATTTTAAATCTCCGTGTTGTTTAACCGTAATATGTGGAGTGATAGAGTAAAAATAGCAGGAATGAAAGTAGAAGTCTTCAGAATCTTAGAATCTTAACGTCGAAAACTCCCCATTTGGATAGGTAAATCTATGAGAAATGTAGGAGTTTTTAAAAATGGAAACCAAAACTCTCTGGACAACCCAATATATTGAGGATTGTAATAGGGAGGATTTCGATTGTTATTTAGCAGATGGAATTCCTTTAGCTCTGCCAACTCGTTGCCCTGAGGAATCCATCTAGCGATATTTTGTCGTTACAAATGGTATCATCCCCTGCAGTCCAAGCAGTCAGTCAGTCTCCAGCCAATTATGCTCATATTTGTTTGCGTTTTCTCGAAATTCCCCTCCTTTTCCAATCGTATTCTTGGCTGATTCTGTTTTCATGTGGCTTCTAATCCTATCCTCCCCTCTCTCCTCACGTGTTCTCTACATTTCTCGCTACTTCTGCATCACTTCCTCTCTTCGTTCTCACAGCTATTTCTCTCTATGTTCCCAGAATTCCCCAGCATCAGATGGCCAAGATCCCTCTGCCCGCTGCCCCTCAATTGCACAATCGATGGCTCGCAGCGGCCTCTCTGCTGGACTTTTGCTCGCTCTGCTGCCCCTATCCCTATCCCTGTGCCTGTCTCTTTTTCTCGACTCTGCCTCTGTCTCGCTCTTTCTGCTGAACAGGGCCTCATGACCATTAGCACGTCAGCTCTGGAGCAGAGAAAGGACGAGAAGATCGCAATTCGAAGGAAGGAGGAGTTGCCAACAGAAAAGGGGGCATCCACGGTCCACTGGCACAACCAGGAGAGGAAAGCCACGCTGCGAGTGCCGAGAAGAGAGAGAGTGAGAGAGAGGAGGGAATGAAAATAGCTGACCAGATCCGAGCAGATTAACTAGCAAATGTGTCTGACTGGGGAGGATAAAGGAGATAAGAGATTCGAGACAAAAATTGGAAACTGAGAATATTTATGACAAAAGGGGGGAGCGTTAGTCATGTGAAACAATCCAAGGAAGTAAGAAGTCCCAAGTCCTAATTTAGAATTACCATCCAAAATAATCCTTCTTCTGCACATAAATCTTCAAAGCGGATTAACATAGAGATTTTCCTGGAAAACTGATTGATAAGACGCTCGGAGGAATGGTGAAGATCAGCTTATTTTAGATATAATTATATGATATTGTGCTGGATTGATAGTATCAAACTTTGACTAAATGCTCACTCTATATGAAACGAATAAGATTCTCCTAATTTGGAACCAAAATCCTTTTTTTTGCAAAATGCATTGACTCAATAATAATTAGTTTTGGACAAATGGCAGATTAATTTCTTCAAAATATTGGTCAAATTATGATTAGAATTTTTCTTGGGATCACTGCTATGAGCGTTGGCAATCTGCCAATGACGGAATGAAAAATTGAAAAATGGCGAATTACTTTCTTGTATCTAACGAAATGTCGTGTTAGAAAGCTAGGAGGCGGAGAAACAGCATGAGAAACGGTCATTTCGTCATTTACAAACTGCCTAAGCTTTCGGTTTACTATAAGAATGGCTCAAAATTTTTTATACATACAACGAATTAATCTCGGATTTATCTCGATAAATTCTATCCACTATTGGTCATCTGACTGCATCCAATCCCATGCAAATTCTGTTCCATTTCACCTCGTTTCGCAACCATTTAATCGCGCATTTTCTGCTCTTTTTCAATGGCGGCTTGGCTCCTTTGGTATTGAAGTGAGCATAACGATGACGATGAAATTGAAAAAAAAACGCATTGAAAGAGAAGCTGAACGGAGAGAGATTGAGAAATAGAGAATGGTGGCAGTGAAAGGTACGAGAGACGTGAGAGAAGCAGGAAGACAGGGAGAGGGAAGCATAAAAATGGATTGGATACTGCACAGGATATTGGAATGGGAAAGGCGAAGGAGAGGGGGCTGATCAAATCAGAGTCAGGTCTGCAGATTGCAGATCTGATCTGAAGAAGAAGAAGACAGAAACAAACGGGGCTGAACTGAGCAAATACAACACGCAGAGTAGAAGGGCGAAAGGGGGATGCAAATGAACGAAGAACGAGGAGGACGAAGACGCGAATGTGAAACGGACGCTGAAATGAGAGGAGTTGACGACAAGCAGAGGAAGGAGAAGAGATGTAAGCGATATGCAAATAGAGGAAGAAGTTAGGGAGCTGAAACTGTGAGACTGTGGGAAACCAAACGACATCAGATGGTGAAGCACAGGGAGGAAATTGATAGCAATGAGAAAACTGACTGACTCATTCCAAAATGAAGGCGATATTTCAAAGAAACTAATAAAGGATAATGGGATGAAGCTAGAAAGAAGTGACAGAGGAGAAGACACAATTATTTTGATCATGAGACGTTTCATACAAACTGTAAAAAGAACGAAATGATAAACAAAGTACACTGAACGCATGTGTTGTCAACGTGCTATTTAGTAAAATACTGATTGAAGAATGCATACATCAACAACTCTAGCAGTGGACAAAGTACGCAAGTGAAATGAAGCCAAAAATGAATATTGCAGACTTCAGCGAGGTGGCCTTCATTTCGCAAATATTCTAAGCCGAATCCGGCCATTTCGTACTATATTTGTGGCTCGGCCTAAATCTCAGCTTTCAGAAAAAAAGAACGAGAGCTGCGTTGGTTGCTGGGACAAATCCAGCTGAAAGCCGAAGCAGATGACCATTGCTAATAGCAAAAAACGACGGGGGAATATTCGAGTAGAAAAGGGGAAGACCGACGAAATCTCATAAATCGGGGGATGAAGATATGAATAGCGGATGGATACACTGAAATGCCGAAATGGCTCAAAATGGAAATGGAAAGTGAGCCAGAGAGAAGGGCTGCAGAGATGAAGATTGAAAAGTGAACAGAACGAATAAATATTACTAGGAAAGATATGGGAGATACGTGGGAAGGTAGCCCTCCCTCTGCAGGACCTCTGCCCCACAACCCCCGTTGGACAAACACTATGCGTAACAGGTGCAGCCGGCTGGTGCCCTGAAGCACAGAAAGGCAACACTCCCACAGCTGCTGAATGCACATCCAAGTCAATAGGGGGGAATTCCCACAGAGAAGCGGAACGGAACGGAACAGAACGGAACGGAAGGGAAAAGATAAAGGGGATTTGAATAATCCGATTGAATCGAATGAACATATCAATCATTGGACACATTCGTGATTGAAATGCAGTGAAACTAGCCAAACCAACACATCGAATGAAATTGATTCACAACGGGTAGGTATGTGGACGAATGAAGATAGCGACTAGCACAAGTTTGGAAGCAGACGTAGATTTTAGAGCGAAGCATGAACTTACTTATCATAGATGACAAATGCAAAGTTTAGCGCAAATGTAAAGGATTCTGAGGTTTGCAGTTCTGCGAAATTTTAGGAATATATTCACTCATGAAGAACGATCTAGCACTTCATTTAGAAATCATATTTGGTTGCAAACTCTTTCTTTTACCACTGTAGAATGAGAAATTTCAATATTGTAAGATGTAAAATTTTGTATCAAGAAAAATTCAGATACTGTAAGATGAGTTGTGTGCAAAATCATAGAGGACTTTAGGTTTTTGAGATTTGTGGTTTTATAGGCTTGAACTTTCTAAGCCTGAATAAATAACAATTGAAAAATAAAGTATGAAACTATTACATCATCAAACCATAAGCTCTAAGCAATGGGTCATCGCATCAATTGATGGTATGAAAGGTGGATTCGAGCCATGCAGAGCGAGGCAAAGAAGGGAAAGGAAAAGAAAGGAGAATGAATGCAGAAATGGTGGAATAGAGAATGGAGGAATGCAGCCTGACTCTGCAAACAGCAAACAATTAGCCGAATGATCGAAGGATGATTCGCGAGGCTGTGCATCGTAACAGGCAAGAATAAGGCAATGACACCGCAAAACATCGAAATCCCCCTGTCCAACTGACTGACTGATTGTGTTTGTCCAGCCACCGGTCAAAAGCCAATGAATTGAAAGACCGAGCAAAAGAAGAGTGACAACAATGATAAGCAATGAAAAATGAGGAATTCATATATAGCCTCAGAAATAGACGAGCCCTCGTATCGAAGGTGAGCGTACTATGAATTATGAAATATTCATTCATTCGCAAATGACCAAAATTCAAAAAAGTGTTCAGCTCGACAAGAACGACAATAATTTGATATAGGTTCGTATAAAACATTAAAATATGTAAAAACAATTTGGCGCTATAACAGTGCAATACACACCCCTTAGAACCCTACTTTGTATTGCGCAATTCTAGTGTTACAATTTCACAACTTTTTAATAAACTTATATTTATGCAGAGCAGATGAATAAATTCATTCAAATGAATGGATGATGTTAGAGCAAAGATGAGAGAGCAGCCAATTGAGCAACGGAGCAGAAAGTGACAAAATGACAGAAAGGCTAACTGATTGGTCTGACTGAGGATGGAAGGGGAGATTCGAGAATTAGAGGGGAGAGGAAGTGTGCGGAAGTAGCTGATAAGACTGATAAGAGGGAAAAGAAGTTACTGTGGAAAGGGGAAGGCGAGGGGGTGATAAGAAGAACTTACACAAACACAATAGAGAATGAGTGAATGAGATGATGAAGAGCAAAGACAAAGAAGAGGATTTGCCGCCCCAGGCCACAGACTCAGGACAGGGGACAGTCTGAGGACCGAGGGGACGATCGTGGACGGCAGGCCAGAAACTATGAAGAGATAAAGAGAAGGCGACCTGATCGAGTAGGTACTCAACTCTGTTAGGTAAGGATTTGAAGAGGATACGTAGAAGTGCGAGAATGACGACATTTTGAGAATCAATTTTTCAGTTGCGAGTTGAAAATAGTTTCAACTTTTAGTAGAATAATTCATTTCATAAAACCCACACACACACACACACAATTCAATGATATAATTATACAAAAATTTAACGGTAAAGTATGCGATGATTAGATAAAAAAAATAGAAAATGTAATGCAATAATTGAAAAGCTTTAATGATATAAAAGTGCGTCATTCGTTCCAAACCCCCCTATTTTAGTCAACACGCGCATTCAGACATTCAACATTGGGAGGCATTCAAGCTATCGTAACTTTGGCCGCTTAGTTCTGCTGCTGGTTGGTGGGTGGTGCGGCATTTCACCGCTCCGATGCACAAAAGAACGTTACGCCTGAGGCTGAGGGCTCCTTATGGAATGCGAATGCAAAAATGTAGAATGCAAAATGAAAATGTGTGTGTCTGATTGTGAGTAAGCAGCAGAAGGAAAGAATTCTGCAAGGAAAGGAATGGTGAAAGGGGACTGGAGGCAGAGATGGGCACTGCAAGACACGAGCCACGAGCTGAAACCACGGGAATAGAAATGAAGGAAAGGGAAGGGGAAGGGACAGGCACAGGCACAGGCGCAGAGACCGATTGAAACGGAACTCGCAAATGATGAAAGGCGAGGGAATTGAAATAACGAGGGTGAAAAGTGATGGAGATTTAACAGGTCAAAGGCGATCTCCTTAATCCAGGATGAGTGACCTTTCGAACACAATATTAATTCCCCCGAAAGCGCAGCCAAAAGCAGGGGATAAAGCTGCTCTAATAATTGAGGGATTGTGCAAAGGAATGGAGGAATGGACTTCGATTGCGCCATAGGCATTATGCAAATGTCTAGAGAGAAGGGAGGAATTGAAGAGAGGATAGAGAAAGACACGCAGCGGCTGGCAGCAAACGAAGGGAGAGACGGGAGTGACCAGAGGAGAAAGAGCGTGGGGCAGAGAAAGAGAGAGGGAGGAGCTGCCATTAGCCGCAGGGAAGGGAAAGGGAGAATGCCCCTAGGACAGAGGCAGCATTCGTTTACACTTACAGAGAAGAAGGAAAGGATGAAAATACGACTGACAGGCGAAAGGGAAAAAGAGCATGTGACAGAGCAGGAGGGCACTTTGACATGATTACAATCGGGGGGATATGAGCTTGATCAGAAAGATATCGGACTGATCGAAATTGATCTAGAGGAACTCTTTCTCTCTCTTCTATATTTTCATATTCCATCTTCCCATTTCCCTTTTCTAGCCGCAGGCAACGTCTCAGGGTCTTGTATTTAACCTGCAAATATTTGCTAATATCTTACAGCCTGACCAAGTCTGCATTCAGCTAAGGGCTAACAGTCTAAGTCTACAGCCTGCGGCTGCGGAAGTGAAACGTTCAGAGCTCTCTTCCTTATTCGTATTCTCTTGAAGATGAGAGACGAAGACTGAAAGAGTGAGAGTTTGTGACATAAGCGATCGGTCGGCCAGAAGGCAGAGAACAAGATGAATTAAATGAATTTTAGATTAGGAAACTAAAAATATTTACTAATTATTACATCATCATCATCCATGTATTGTAGTTCTTGTAACTGTATCGATATGTAACAGTGAAAAAGTAACTGTACTATGTTGCATATAATTTGAGATTAAACTTTATCCCATTTCTTCAGTTATTCTTTATTTAGAATCGTACAGCAATAAGGTATTTGGTCAGTTTTTGTTTTGTATTATTCCCACTGAATTTCATTTCCTTTATTTTTCCTTCCCACCCCTTTAGTCGTTTAGTTGCGTTCGTTCAGCTTCAGCTTCAGTTGTCCAGGCCAAGAGCTCAGAAACGAGGCCTTCATTTGGCATTCTCAGCTCGGCTCGGGGAAGGAAAAGGGAAAGAAGATGAAGAAAAGAGGAAGGGAGGGGAAGGAGGAAGGGTCTGCAGCGGTCAATTTGAGAGAAATAGTGGGCAAAACGGGGAAGGGAAAAACCAGCGAGGAAGGGAAAGAAGAGGACTGCTGGACAGAGGGACAGAGGCCTGCATGGCTGTTGCTCCCTCGCTCCCTCACGCAGATGCAACCAGCAGCCAATAGCCAGCAGAACGGCAGGGCAAAATATGTACGAATAAATGTTAAAAATAGCCGCTGCATGGCTGTTCTGGCGAGTTGACGAGATGCAGAAAATGAACGCGCAGCGCAAATTAAAAGGGGAGGGGAAAATGCAATGACCACTCATAATAAATGTCACATGCGAGAATGTGCATACCTTGCTGTTCATATTGAGAAACTAATAACTTCTCGATTCTAAGAACTAAAAAGTGTTTCGACGGTAAAATATAAAGAAATTTGTTTTGTACGTTTGTGCAATTCTATATACAAAATATATCTATGCTCGAAGGCACTTGTTCTCGTAATTTGGACAGAACTTAAACAGAGCTGATAACATTGCTCTACTTCTGTCTGTGCTTAGATCACGACAGAAATGTCTATACTGAGACAGCATGTTCTTGCAATATTCATCCATCGAGTCTTCCGATTTGGCTGCTTTGGTCATTTCCCTCGGAGCAGAATCGAGACTGTCCGTTGCAGTCGAAAGAACTCACTTCTCCAGTGTACCCTGATTCCTCGGAAACGTTTCTGTCAGTGGCTCATCTCGGGCATCCACCTCTTAAATTGCACACTAATTATTCCAACATGTCAAACATATAGGGAGAGAAAAGTTTAGCTCGGATTGCTGGAATAATTTTTATCATGTTATTTGCCTAAAATTACTTTGCAAGAATTATTGTCTAAATAATGCAAACATTATATCAGAATGAGGGGTGGATAAAGTTTTGGTTTGAAAGTTTCCGAAGACGAAGTTCGTACGCCCCTGATCAGAATCATAGATAAGCTAAAGTTAAAGTAAGACGTTCCCATTTTAGCTATTGGAGAAAGTTAAGGCTAGNNAGAAACGAATTTGGTATCTCTGGTCCGGACAGCTTCGAGAATTACGGAGAATCTGTTTTAAAACGAACCAAACTTTTTCTCCTTCTTGCATATATGTTAAAAACTATCTTAACCTCTGGTTCCAACCAGTTCCATTGTGTGATGACAAGGAATGAACAATACGATAAGTCCTAAAAGGGCCCAATCAAACTTCAAATATTTCTGATAGAAATGCTATTCTAATGAAGTGGATTCTCCAACTCTATATTGGGTGAGAGTAAATTGTTGAAGTGATTTTCGAAGAGACTTCATTCCACCCTCACCATAAAATCGCTCCAACTAGTGAAGTATATATTATGCAACAGCTAGTGAATTGCAATGATATATGGAATTGTGGTGGGTGATAGATTATGTTATCCTTCTTTAATTTGATGAAACGTTCTATGGAAAACTCGAATAACAGCCCGGACAACTGCAAAAGTATTTTGACTCCGGATAAAAACACATAGAGGTATGGAATGGACCTTTGGGCCCAGTTCACAAAACCGAAATTACAGATAAGTAATTACCAAGCTGTAGAATCATCCTTGATAGGTGAAATAAGTATATATAAAAAATTAATTAGACAGCAACTCAATAATATGTAGGTGTAAGTTATCAAATGGATGAAAGTTATTGTCAATCTTGTAAAAACAATTAACTTTTGTCTGCCTCGGTCTATCATTGAATTCAACATTTCCCCTATTCTATCATGTCATAATGCACTTATGTTTTTGCAAATTTGATTTATCGAAAGTCTAAGAAGGTAAAACCAAAAACAACTTGATAACATATTTTGATAGAAATTTAGGAAATTGATCAAAATTTAACGAGGAGTGATCAATTCAGGGTGAGCGAAATTTCGGATGAAGTCTATGCTATTCGAAGCCCCCGTTCAATGAGCTTTCGAATGGTATAAGTTTCATCCGAAATTTCGCGCATCCTAAAGTGATTAATCCTTGTAGGTAAAAAATAAGGCAACTGGAATTATTATCTACAGTTGTGGGCCAAGAGAGTTTTCTGGGATTACGGTCAGAAGTCACGAATGCTCTACACCGTTTTATTTTGGGCAAATTGCGTTGAAAATGATCACTTTCTGTTTCGAGTTTTTCTGATTGATTTTCGGCTCCAACTTTTATTTTTAAATATCATAATGGGCTTAACCAATAGGAGATCACTCTGGAATGAAGGAATTTAAAAATAAATTCAAAGTAACAAAAAAATGCGAAAACTAACGACAACGATTTATGCTCGTTTTTGCACTATGTCTTCCTCGCTTCATTTTCTCTACGCTCCCACTTCGGCGCATAGCGCGACTTATGCGTTTCTTCGAAAACTCTTTTGGCCTACAACTGTAACGATCACATTTGAAACTCATCAGAACCATAAAATGATAAATTTGATTAAAAACTAACAAATATAATCTCTTTGTCGGGATTCAAGCTTCTTACGCGTATCTCTCATTGAACCAGTCGTCTGCGAGGAACTTTGTCCTGAAATTTTAACTTTCAAAAACAATAGACGATTATTCTATACTTTAACAACAATCTATTTTTAGTAATTGCGTCGTTATTTTCATTTCAAGATTATTTATCATGACACAATTTGTAGGTATTTTCGAAGACATGATATCATTCATCTGTTATTTTGATGCTATCAATTCTTTCAAATGCTGAATATAATAACTTACAGATAATTTCTGATTCCGTCGGGCAAAATAACGACGACATTGGCGTCTTTGGGCAGGCCGCGGGCCACTTCCAGAGCTGCGAAAACATTCGAACCCGCAGAGCCGCCGCACAGAATTCCTTCCTTCTCGATCAGAGCACGGGCTGTTTCGAACGATTCCTGAAGCGTAATGTGAAAAATGCACAATGTTTATCGAAGTTCGAGTAAAAGAATACAAATATTATCAGTTTTTATTTAACGACCCGATTACTTCGAGGTAATGACGACCTGTATTTGACTAACTAACGTAGAGCATTTGTTATATGATGGTGGCAATATTTCTAAATGACGACCCTTTTCGGTATGAATAGAACAAATCGACCAGTTGTCATTTAGTGGAATGCTAGTCATCATTACCCGGGGCGTCAAGTCGTCAAAAAGTAGTTTCCGAACGTGGCGAAGAATTTCATTTCTTGCATTTTTACAATTTTGGTTTCGATTCCTCTATCCCGAATTTTGCGAAGATTTGAATGAGATAATATTGGAAAAAGCTACTAGATCATCAATTAAAATTCATCTATAATATTGATGAGTTAACTTGAAATTTTTTGAGAATAATACCAAAATACTAACCTTATCCTTTGATCTGGCCCACTCATCGACAACGCTTCTATTCAGAGTGCCAGGAATGAAGTCATATCCAACACCCTCGACTTCGTAGAAGAACGTCTCTTCCTGGGTTGGGTCGGCAAGAATAGAGCCCTCCGGATCGACACCCAAGATCTGAATAAGAATTGAGTGAGATGACTAATTGCGCAATAATTACAAATACCTTGCAGTTAGGGACGCGCTCCTTGAGTTTCTGTGCAATTCCCGTGACAGTGCCTCCAGTGCCTGCCCCAACAACCTGATTTAAACAATAAAAATATGAAAAAGACGTCAATTCTGTATTATTACCAGTTACAAATATTGTCGCCCATATATAATATTATAAAAAAAGAAGTTTGCGGTCTCTAAGAATAAGCGTTGAAACAGCATACCACCATGTCGACTTTGTCATCCAAATCGTGGAGAATCTCCTCTGCAGTCTGCTCGTAGTGCGCCATGGGGTTGCCCAGATTCCTGTACTGGTCGAGGATGATAGCCCCGGGGATCTCTGCCTGCAGTCTGAGTGCAACGCCTATGTGCGACTCTGCACTGTCGAACCCTGCGTGATTGGGGGTGCGCACGATCACTGCACCAAGAGCCTCCATCGTCACTGCCTTTTCGCGGGACATTTTCTGCGGCATGCAGATTATGCATCTGAAATTGCTCGATTCAATTAATTCAAATTGTAAAAGATAAGAGATTCCCCCTCTCTTATGGATCCGTTAACCGTATATACGGTTCTTCCCTCCTAGCCACGCCTCGTATATGAACCCTTGCTATCAGATAATAGAGCGGAGATAGACTTGATCTCAATACTTGACTGCTACGATCAGGTACGCGAAAGTTTCCACCTGAAAGGGCCCATCCCTCTGGCTACTCTTTTATGTATTTCGTAGCCAGATAGTAAAACCTTGGCACCCATGTCTTATTTTATGCACGCTAGCAAATAGCCTAAGGATTTACTAAATAGATAAATTTCAATCACTTGTATCCCCTAACAGCAGCAGCGAGAGCCAGTCCAATTCCGGTGTTGCCCGAAGTGGGTTCGATCAGAGTCATCCCCGGTTTGAGTCTGCCCTCCTTCTCTGCCAACTCGACCATTCTGTAGGCAATTCTGTCCTTCGTCGATCCGCCCGCGTTCAGATATTCACACTTCACAACTGCAAATTGAATTATTTTCGGTAGCAATGATGCGAAATCAGAGATTTAAACAAATTTTCAAAGGAAAAAAAAGCGTACAAACGTTGCAATCGACTCCAAACTGTTTGGGCAGATGCTGCAGACGAACGAGCGGAGTGTTGCCGATTGCTTCCAGCACGCTGTTCAGAATTGGTGGACGAACTGGTCTGAAACGAGGAATGAATTTATTTGATGCCTGATTATGCAATGGTGAAATAAATCCTTAAAAAGACAATTTCCATAGCATACCATCTCTAGGGATAATAAAAATGTAGAGATTTCTATTATGGAAATTTCAAATTTTCTATACGATATGGGATAAATGACTTTAGGCTTTTAGATAATTAATTTGTCTTCAAGATTTCAAGAGAAAGAATAATTTCGAAACAAGTACCTGAAGGGTTTGAATGGGAAAGCGCACTTGGTCCACTTGTGTTGTTCGTCCTGCTTCCACTCGCCAGCCAAGGTCGTCGGATCGTATTTGAGGACGCGCGGATCGAAGGTACGGTAATGAAAAGTGTCAGATTCAACGACGGAATTTGCACGTTTTATTTAAAATTATGAAGGAAAATTTCTAGTCCTTTTGGCTTGAAGAATATGCAAATACTCACTCATTAGCCTTGACAGTGTGCGTCTCGTTGAAATCTCCCAATTTATGGCGAGTCATCCATTCATCGTCCACGAAATGGCGACTGAAGATGGTATTTATCTATAGAGAAGTCTAATGAAGAATAGCTTACAGATAGTTGCGGATTCCGTCGTGCAACACAATGACCACATTACTTTCAGCAGGAAGAGGACTCGATTTGAGATTCTGAAAGCAAATAGACAAAATGATCAGAGAAATTGGGAGAATATTCGGAATTTCATAAGAAAATTTAGAATTCGAAATGCATGAATTTAGTAATAGAGACGATAAATTAAAATCATGTACCTCCAAAGCAGCAAGAACAGCAGCACCTCCGCTCGCCCCACTCATTACTCCTTCCTGTCTGATGAGTTTCTTCGTGAAGGTGTAGGCATCCTCTGCTCGAACATGATCAATTCGCTTCAACTAAAAATGTTAAATTTAAATCCATCTGTTTTTTTTTTTCTTTTTTAAATCCCTACATGCTTGAGACAGTGAATAGGCGATTTGCAGTCATCCTCCAGCTCAGGCACAGCGACGTGATCCTTCTCGTCAGCAACACGCGAGACTCCAATCACCTGAATGTTGTTGGAGCCGTGTGAATAGGTCATTTCTAAAAGATCTTACATCGACGTTCTTGTTCCGGAAATGATTGAAAATGCTTGCAGCAGCGCCTCCGGTGGAAATTGGAACGTAAATGGCAGAAATCTGAATAATTCGTTTGTCAAATAACATATAAGTAATGCAGCTTCCGTTTAAATCAGGGATATTCAGAATTTCAATAGAAAATAGGAGTTCAAATGAAAAGGATTCATATCCTTAATTTCAAACACTTCAATTTAACAGACTTATACAAAATATTACTTGAAAATGAAATATTTTTACCTTCGACTCCAACGCCTTTTCGATTTCCTCGGCCGTTTGTTGACAGTGAGCTGCAATTCTTTCATCGACCACAGTCTGAAAGCATCTAATTGTTGCATTATTCAAGGAAATTCAATTACAGGCTCAACCAAGTGATGCAGATCATCCTTGTGGGCGAGTTTCTCAGCCACAGCCTTGTATTCTTCGTAGTTTCCAAACTCATTGCCGGTCAGTTCAACAATCTGAAATTCGATATTTTGTCATCATTCTAAAAATATCGCTTTGCAAACTTTCATTTCTGCTCGAAAGTCTTTCTAGACTAAAGTCATCATAAGATATTTGAAAAATCCTCAAAGATATCAGAAGATCAAAAACTGAGCATTCCTCGATATTTACTTAGGTTACAAGTAAAAAACCAAACAAAAAATCGTTTTACGTTCTCTTTACCTGTGCCCCGAGTCTCTCGATTATGTTGTAGACACTGCTCGATTTGTCTTTTGGAGTCACGATTACGCATCTGCAATAAATCATTCACTCGTTATTTATGATGGACATGAGATATTTCCTTACTTGAATTGATGGACTGCACAAGCGAGGGCGATGGACACGGCCATATTGCCATAAGCGGGCACGACCAGGGTGCTGAACTTCGGAATGCCCTTCTTTGCATAGCTCTGAAATAAGCAACAATGTTACACTCCATCATTTTGCTCCCTTCTTTTTCTCTCTCCAACACTATTTCTCGCAAGTTACGATATTTCCCACACTACTTCGACACCTTCTTTCACACAGAAAATATCCTAAATATGAGAAGCATGAAACTGGTAATTTTACTCAAAAACTCATAAAATCTGGCCTAAAATAACCATAGGGTTTTTTTTCCGGATTCTTTAGCTCCTTATCGTTCCCCCACGTTATTTCTTCTTCGTGTCTAAGCGTAAATAGGGGAGTAAACGGCGTAGTGGGTTGATAAGTGATTATTTTTTCAATTTGAAAGACGGAACTAATTTTCATAATGAAAGTATAATATACAGGTTTAGAAAAACCCTTCAAATGCTGAAAATTCCAAATTTTTAAGAAAATACCTCAACAACGGCAATTGCAGTTCGATCGTCCAGCGAACCGCCCACATTCAGATATTCCAACTTCACATCTGAAAATTTGTTGTTCTTGTAAAAGACTCGATTGTCCTGTTGAAATCATCGCATAAAGTCTATTTTTGCAAAGAACCATTTGATCAGGTTTATCGTCAATTTAGGTAGGGTTTTTTTTAGACATAGTGGGTTTGAAGAGTACTTTCCTTACAAATTCTGTTTCAAACTACTACGCTTCTACCATAAACACATTTTTACAAGTTGCAAAGTTTGGGAGCCTTACATAATGCTATTATCTTTACTAATCGTTTTCGAGTGTCTATCAAAAAATCTCGTAGAATATTCGGTTTATCACGTTCACTTTTCAATGAAAGTATTTTCCTTGTGTTTATGTTTTCAAAAGAAATGAACAAGATACAAATAAAATCGAGACCTTATCATTGTTTCCAGAGCGAACATGGATAAAATGCTGACCTAAGTAATTGATAAGAAATGGAGGAGTTTAGTAGGAAAATGAATGGACAATGGACTTACAGACGTTGGCTTTGACTCCGTACTCCTGGGGAATTTTGTTGAGTTTGACGAGCGGAGTGTTGCCATTCGCTTCGAGAATGTTGTTGAACCACTTCTGGGTCATTTCGATGCAGCAAATGAGGGCAGGGGCAGAAGATATTACCTGAAATTGGGGGCGAATGACTGGCGATGATGTTAATGCAATAGACACGATTATATGACAATTGATATTGACAGATAAAAAAATCGGAAAATCAAAATGTGAGAGGAAATGATGAAAAGGGGAAGAAATGCGAGAAGAGAGCCTCGTTGCTCAGTTATTATTGAATTGAAAATATTGCCGAAAGAGAAAGGAGAAAAGAGGAGGCGAAAAACGAAGAGCAGAGTCAAAGGGGACAGAGGAGAATAAAATGATAATCTGCAGTGACACGGGCGCAGAAAGATGGAATAGGCCATGTGAACATAACCAGCAATCAGCAGGTAGATTGTGAATTGCAGAAAAATGATTGACTGGGAGAAATACTGAAACAAATAGAATGACATACAAAGTCGAAAATTCAACATTCGGGACAGAAGAATGCGTTATCTATCTAGGCGAAATGTCAGAATCTGCGAGAGGAAGGAGGGATGGTCAACATAGCCAAGAGGGTTTATAAATGCCTGCAAAGTTTGCAGCACGTGGGAGGAGAGAGCAAGGGAGCAGAAGGCAAAAGCTGCCGCAGGATGAAGGCTGACGCAACAAACTGGGGGGATTTCACTATTTTACACACGAAGGGGAGGATATTATCGCGATGGTTGAAAAATGAGAGAACAACGGACAATGCAATTGTGAATTTCATACAAGTAGAACTGCTGAAGGAATAAATGACCTATCGAACAGAAAAATGAAGTAGAAGATTGGAGATAAGAAGAAAAGGCACGAAAAAAGAAATCGATTGGAATGTTCAAAGTAGGAGTGACAGAAACCCTGTTTTCTCCCTATTATCAATCCATAGATTAGCTACTGAAGGCCACAGAGACAAAGCAATCATAAAATACGCAATCAATTCCTCTATTTTTCAATGGCATGTTTTTCCACATTCAGCACAAATTATCAAATAAAGATAGTTCGCAATTTTTGGAGTCAAACAGTACATTCGCTAATCTAATTGGTAGTGCAGAAAATAGACTGGAAGGAAAGAAACAAGGGGCTAAAATGGGCAATTTCATTGACAACTATGAAGAATGTGTGTCTAGTTTTCCTCCAGATCAAATTACACTAAGAGCGCTTATTTTCTAGAAACGTGTTTGTAATGAATTCTATTGTCATCAGGGTTTTGCACGGGCATAAAATTTCGTATCTGTGCCTAACTCGGCCCGAAATTTTTCTTTAAAAATGGCCTATTTTGCAAAAATCAGCATAATTTGTTGAACTTTATAAGAATGATATTAATCGTCCTGAGAAACTCTTACCACTTTACATCACGAAAATGCAAAAGCGATTTTTAGTCGAATATTTTCAATTTTTGAATGCCCGTATCCTACACGACCCATTTTCAACAAATCCATACTCGTACCCCCGAGTAAGAGTACTAGCGCAAAATCCTGATTATCGTTGAAAAGAAATCAATCTCTAATTTTTCTCGAAATGTACCAATCTTCAGCCCATATCGTGTTCTAATCAATAACCAACAATCACGACCACATTTTGAACTGAAAATGCAGCAAATACAAATTCCCACTACTTCATAAGTAAATTCGAAATAGTTTCATAGCGAGAAAAACGATTGAGTTATGGGGAAACAAATTAAATCCAATAATCCTCCTTTATTTGATCAATCTTTTCCATGAATAATAAAAGCGCAAGAAAAATATGAGTTTTGATGATAGAGATCAAGAAAGGGAATACATATGTGTGATAAGTAGTGGAGATGATGAATGATGAAAACGACTTGTAGAAAATGTAAGTGAACAATTGCATTTTATAAATCGGTTTTTTCGTTTAAAAATGAAAAACGGCTATTTTAGAGATAGATTTCCTGCTGCAATCACCATCTAGTGTTGCAGATTGCTCTCGACAGTCCTCATTACATTCTCGATTCCCTCCAGTTCCTGCTTGATCTTCGGCTTCAGATTCGCCTGAAAATCGAACATTTAAGAGTAGAATAACTTAATTTGATCTTCGAAGAATAGTAAATATTGCATCAAAATTGGAAAAAAATGATTTCTATGAGGTATGAAATGAAACATTCAAAACTTTCGAGAAAAGTTCGTAAGGTTATTTCAATTAGCAAATATTGGCATGAGCGAAAAAGTAACAATAAGAAGCTATCGCTTTATGAAGAATAAAATTAAAACAATGAAAACATGGATGGACATACCAATTTCTTGTTGAGATCCGACTCGAGCTGTTGCACTCTGGTCTCCAAGTAGCTGTTCCTGGCGATCAGATCCATTGTCTGCAATTCCAGTCTCATTCCATTCTATCTTCCCCTCCCTCGTTTCTCCTCACCCTCGTGACCAAATCGGTACTCTCCACCTTCCTTAGATCGTTTTCAGCTTTGGCCGTCTCGAGTCTCTGATTGATGAAGGACCGCACGTCGCGGCAGGACTCGATCAGAGCGTAGACGCGATCCTGCAATTCGCCTGTGCATTTGAGAAATTAAATCAAAGCTACAGCAACGCGGATAAGCTTGGAGCAATGCGTGATATTTGCTATTGTTTCCGTTCACTATTCCGAAATGATATAAACGAAATTTGTAGATTTCGAAAGACACATCGAATCAACACACGATTCTCCATGTTTCATTTGGAATCCTTGGCAAACATAGCAAAATGAACCACCAAATATCAAGCATTGCTCCAAAATTTTGCACGCAAATGTAGAAACAAGACGAAATTATAATTGAAAGAACCGAAAGTGGCGAGTTATTGTCAATGGCCGATTACTTGAGACGAAATAATCGCTGCATAAATTCGAACTTGGGAAATGTGTATGCATTGCGTATTACCGAATAGTCGTTAAACTCATTCTTTGAATCGATAAAATGCCGTCAGTTCGTTTGTAAACAGCGCGCTAATTTTCATGTGTCAAATTTCCGTTCCTTTTATTTTGTATAAAGTAATCGGTCACTTGCGATGAGATATTTTGAAGATAGAATTGATAAGAAAATCTTTCCTAATAGTCAAATAACTTACAGCGAGTATCGTTCCTTGTTCCAGTTTGCTGCATTCTTTGGCGAATTCCTTCACTTCTTGCACCACGTTGTTCATTCGGTTCGTTGCTTCGTAAAGGAATGGCTGGGGAGGGAAGGGAGCTGAAATTGCAAAATAGTCTTTAATTTCAACATCGATTCTTACTTTTAGTATTTTTGACAGCTTGGACGACAGGACGATTCTCATCCGCAATGTTGTGGAAAGGAGCAGTCGCACAGGCAGACTGAGTGACGAGAGTAGGGGGGAAGAGAGGGGAGTGGCTGGCTGCAGTCGAAGGGGTGGTCGAAGTGGCCGAGGGACAGCGGGAGTTCACGGGATGGGTAGAGCTAAATCAGGATAATAAGGGGTTTTGATACATAATTGTAGGTTTATAGTCGGAGAGGAATATTGTTCGCGAGCTCAAAATCTTCTACATCGTCAAGAACAAATTAATTGCGGAAAAAGGTAGAGAGAAAGGATGGAAATAAGAAAGTACAGACGACGACAGTTCGCAAAAGTAAAAAATAGACATAAATATGAATAGAAAGCGCAAACGGTTCCCTAAATTGCACCCAATACATTAAGAAATGTATTGCCAAAATACACCCAAGGGTACAACTAACAAGGGGATGGTCAACGTAGGAACTCACCGTTCTTGATGAAATTTCCTAAATGGGGGTTTTCGATGACGCGCTGATCATTATGGCGAAGTCAAAAAGTCCAAAGCAGGAATCTGGTGTTAGGGAATTTTTTCACTCGCATTTTTGATGAGAAATGGGCAAATTCGTTTGTCAAAAATGCATGCAAATTTGTTAGTATTTTTTTGGAAACGAGTAACAATTTTCTCACCTTTCAGTCTTCATGTCGAGTTGTCTCCTCGCCTCGCTCAGCATTTCCATCAATTCGAGTCTTGTCGCCCTAGCATCGTCCAATTTCCTAGCGAGTTCTTCGTCTCCGCATTCGGGCACTGCCTTGTTTCTGCAAAATTCACGTTTCTCAGGTAATGACGCTTGAAATTTGAGAGATTCAAGCAACCATAGTGATGTATGCAAATTTCAAATGGAGAATCCGTGTTCACTTACTGAGCTATATGTTACTTAATTTTAGATAAAAATAGGCTCGGGAACTATTTTCAATGTCCCCATGATTTAAGCTACGTCGAGACCTACTCGCTAATATAGGTTTTACTCAAAAATAGTATCACGAAGAATGTGCTAGCGGGGTCCAACTATATTAGATCAAAATTAGCATATAGATTCTCTAATCTAAAACCGTCTTATCCATTTTAGAAGAGAAGGAGTCTCTGACTCACATAACAGTAGCCTCGGCAAGTGGTCTGTCTTCAAAGACACTGCAGATGACAGCCTGTTTGAGTTGTCTGTGAGCAGTCTGCAGTCTGTGCAACTCTGTCTCTGCCTGCTGGAGCAGTTCCATCCTTTGTTCAGCCTCCTCACTCTGTCTGACTGCAGTCTCCGTCTCCCTTTGCTTCACTTCCAACTCCGTCTTTGTCTTCTCGTACAGAGCGCGGATCGACTCGATTTCTTCTGCCAATTCTTTGCACATCTTCTGCAATCATTCATCTTCTCTCCATCATTTATTCCATATCCCCTTACCGCAGTCGCTCTGTGCTTCTCTTGCATTTGCTCGAGGCACTCCCTCTGCCTGTCTTTCTGTTCGTCCTTCCCCTGCAGCTCCTTCTGCAATTGTTCGCTTTCGTCCTTGAGCTGTGTGAGTTCGGAAGTGAGGCTGATTATCTGAAAGCAGAAACCTTATTCACTCCGAAAGAAGTGTACAGTTTTCGGTTTTAAATGTAAAAATAAATCGAGATGATTGACATTTTCAAGAAGAACATAAATGACTCGAAGTGTGACCTGCTCCCTCTGGATGTCGAACTCGCTCTGCAGCTCCTTCCTAGCACTCTCCAGCATCTGCTCTCTGCGTTTGGCTCCTTCCATTTCCTCCTTCATTTCTGTTGCAATTTTGTCGACTTTGCTCTGTGCAGCAAGCAGTTTCTCTTCGACCGAAGGATCAGTAAGCAGCTGAAAATTAAATCGGTTAAAGATAGAAAGGTCAAATTAGGGCACCCTCCTCTACAATATTACTGCATGATTTTATGATGATTTAATATTTTCGTATAGAGTTCAGCAATACTATGAAAAGTTGCTTCGATGTGCGATAAAAATGTGATTGCAGACTAAAGATCTTCACTATCTTTCACCTTGTTATAGTTCGCGATTCTGATGTCAAGTTCCTCTTTGAGCTCTGCAATTCTGTAGTCTTTGGTGGAGATTTCATTCGAAGCGGCTTTCAGCTCGATCTGCAATTCGAAAATATGAATTATCGTGAATGTCTCTAGGCATGCAGTAAATCAACGTGTTCTAATGCTAAACCAATTCGCCCCTGCCTAATCTCAGCTAGACGAGACTGAAATCAGTTAAAAATTATAGATATCTAGAAGGGAATTAGATCTACAAACCTGATTAAAAGTATTTGGGAATAGCTAACCTTTAGAAAGACACGCCCCATTTGCAATTTGTAAGATTTTTCTTACTATTTTCTCTATTATGGTGCAACGCTGTAGCAGATGTCAGAACGTTTCGGTAGGTAGTATAACCATCCAGATAATAGGTAGATTCCAAACCTTTCTAGGCGTCTACGAACTTTTACCTATTTCCTACTTTCATTTTACCCAGATTAGGCGGGAGTGAGTTGGGTTAGCATTTGAGCGCATTTTGATTTACTTCACGTCGTGTCTAGAAAAACTAACAGTGAGTCTCTCAATGGATGCCTTGAGTTCGTTGTTGGCGTTGATGACCATGTTGCACTGGGCCTCGAGTTCCTTGCACTGCTGCTCTTTCTCATTGATCAGGTTGAGCAGAGTCTCTTCATTCGTCTTCTTTCCTTGCTCAGACTTCATTCCTTCCTCTGAAATTCTGTCGAACACCCTCGGCACAGCTCCACCTGCAATCACTAATTGTTATTTCTGCATTCACTTGTCCAACTCACCTGTCTGTCCGAAAGAAGCTCCCTTTGACATGTCCAGAGCGAAGGAGGACTGCATGAGTACGGAGTTGTTGATCTGACGCAGAGACTCCTTCATCACACCGAAACTCTTCTCCATGTCTGAAAATGACAGTGTGTGCATAATACGAATCCTACGATTAGCCCACAACCAAATTTGAATACATCACGAAACTTGGAGAATCATAGTTAACCAACAAATATCATCACTAAATGCGAAAAATTTTAGAAGAACTGATACAAAAATTACATAATCGTAGCATGTCTAAAATAATGTAGTGCTTCAAAATTTTGTGCACCACTGCACTGCAGTTTCATTTTCCATCTAGAGAATTCCTTCAGTTATCTTCTCCAGATTTCTACATTAAGGTAGAGACCGCCAAGCCCCGCCCCTTTCACTGGATTCAAAAG